>VDFB02000003.1:42937195-43019308 GCA_007258455.2 Sequoia sempervirens
AACTAGGGTTTCCCATGGTTCTTTTCGATGCCTTCCCTGAATTTGATGTCGTAATCCTTTTGTTAAATTGGTGATTTGATAGCGTCGGCCATTACCGTACTTGACCCTCAAATTTGATTATGTGTGTGATGCTTATTTGCTTTAATTTGACCTAGGGTTCCTTGCATTCAACAAAACTGATGACCTGGATGAATTCAAGTTGTTGTTTCTCACTTGCATTCAATAATCACTTGCTTTGAGGGACTTAGAGGAGTTTATCTTGGTTCAGTTGAATAAGTGAGTGAATTGAGATTGAGACTGTGTGCTTATGGCAGAATCCTAGGGTTTCGATCTTTAATTTCATTTCCAGTATTAATTGAATTTCCCTTGGATGATTAGAAATCTGAGTCCATCAATGAACAATTTGAAGTGAATGGAATCTTAGCCCAAATCCCCAAATTCATGATCATTCGATCAATTTGGGAAAAATCGTGAAAAATTAGGACTTTCGAGAATTCGAGTGCTTCACAGAATTCCTTTACCCTAGGAAATTCCCAAATTTCCATCACACTTTCATTTTCCCGAAAATGTGTGAAGTCATGCCAGTTACGTGGATTTTTGTCCCTAATGGAAATCCCCAAACACTTTCCAAACATAAAGATTTGTAGAAATGAATGCATTAATGTTGAATGATTTTCGCATTTCATGATTAGTTTGAATGATTAAAGGATGAATAATGCTATTTCTTGAGTTGTGATGTTAATTTACTTTTGAGTGATAATTGTGCCTTCATCACTAATTTTTGTCTGGCCCGGAAATCCCTGAATTTCCTTCCTAGTTTGATTTCCGTGAAGGGGTGAAAATATCAAACTTTTAAGGAGTTGTGCTTTATGATGTTTTAAGGGATTTTGATCATTGTTTGGACTTATTTGGATGATGAATATGTTATTTGTGATGGGCTAACCCTGATCCTCATGTTGTAATGGAAATTTATTGTGATCCTTTGTTGAGTGCAGGCTGAATCAAGCAAGGAAATTGCTAGCAAGTCCAAGGACAAACAAATGGATCCAGATGTTGAAGGAGATCGTATCTCAGAGGCTAAGAAGATCAAGTTGGATACCAAGAGCAGCATTCCTGAGAGCAAGCTAGCTTCCATTTGGTCAAAATTGACTAACACAAATGTGGGAAGATGGGAATATGAGGAGTTCAAGGAAAGAATGGTAGTGAAGGACCCTCCTCTATTGGAAAGAAGATTGGTAAGCTCTGGGTTGGCTCATGTGGTTGGCTTTCCTTCTACAGTGCAGTGCTATGAGTTAGTTTTGGAATGCGCCAGACACTATGATCCAGGCACACAGAGGGTGATCAGCCCACAAGGCAGAGTGCTTGCAAATTTCTCTCATGTTTCAATGGCCCAAACATTTGATATGCCAAACGGATCCCATGTAGTGCAATTTGATATTGAGGTAGCCAAGAAGTACTATGCAGAGGCTACAAACAAGTCTTTACAAGTTATCAACTCTTGGTTGGAGAAACCTAAGGCACATATTTCCAAGCTGCCAAAGCAATTGTTAAGGGAAAAAATCAAGTTAGAGTACTATGATGCAATCACTCTTCTCAGCAGAGTGATTGGCTTGAAGAGTGTAGGAGTGTTTGAGAATTGGATATTTTACATAATAGTGAGAATGGAGTAGAACGTAGACTATCATTAGGCAGGTATAATCAGTGCCATGATTCATGAACAGTTGTGCAATGTACTACAGACCAAAAGCTTCACCATGACATCCTACTTGGTCTATGCCTTGGCAAGATTCCATCCATACAAGGGATTGAGCACTCAAGGGGTTTTTGGCCAGGATGTGATCTATGAGGTCTATCCCCAACTGCATTTGGGTAGTTCTAGTTATAGAAGGGTGAATGATGCATTCACCATGTATATTACAAGGTTGCTCCAAGGTACAAAGCATGTGAGGATTTTTGATGCTGCTAAGGAGCTGACCTAGAAGTTTGGGGCATGGTTCATACAATTTCCCACCTTCTCCTACATAAGGATTGATGGTTATCAAAGAGCTCCCGAAAGACTACCTAGATACCCAACTGATCACATCATACTTTTGGAGGTCACAAGGAAAATTTCTACCTTTGATGCCATTATGAAGAAGGATATGCATAAGACTGGTTTTGGCAATGATTTCCCTTTGAGAATAGGAGGAAATGAGGCTTGTCCCTCCCTAATCATAGTGCACTCCTCTGAGGAAGAAATGGGTACTTTGGGCTTGTCATTCCATTCTAAGAGGTCTAGGTTTGATAGAACAGGTGAGGCTCAAAACAGAGCCAACAGAGATTTCAAACATAAAGATGATATCAAGGACTATTGGGCTAACTGTAAAGATGAATTTGAGGTCTGAAGGAAGAAGTTCTCTAGGTTTCCTGCCAATTTGATTAGGTTGTATAGCATCAAGTCCATCCCTGATCAAATTGATGATGATGGGGAGGTGATACAAAGCCATGATTATGATCCAATTAAAGACAAGCCAATAGGTGAAATTGACTAGTTTGAAGAGGAAAAGACAAAGTTGGAGCAAATCAATGCTCCTATGATCAAATACACCAAGCTTTGGATTAAACACAAGATTTGGGAACTAGATAGTGAGGGAAAATAGTATACTTATGACTTGATGGGGAACTTAGAATCTCATTCCACTTCTAAAGAAGATGAGCAGGACTCAAAGGGAAAAGAAAAGGTGGGTTCTCCCTTCAAGATCAAAATCAAAGGTGTCCAAGTAGAGGCTAAGGAAGAAAAGAAAACGAAGCCTACTTCCAAGATGAGGAAGACCGCCTCTAAGGAGAAGACATCTGCTCAGGAGGAGGAGCATGAAGAAGAAGGGGAGAAAGATAGTGTCCCTGTGCCCAAAAGGAGAAGAGTGGCAAGAACATCAAAGAAGTAAAGTGAGCATCCTAAGGGAAAAGAAGGTATAGGACCACAGTTGATAGATGTTGAGAGTTCTGGGTAGAAGACACAAGTCTATACAAGGAAAGCCAGAACTCCATCTCCTAAAGAAAGTTTGGTGAAAGAAGGTGCCCCTGCAATTCCCTCTGTTGTGTAGCAACAAGAGGATACTTCTGCCCCTCCTTCAACTCAAGAATTTCATAATGAGGAAAAGGAGTCCACAGAGGCAGCCATTGAGGATATCCCTCAAAGTGAGGATGTAGAAAAATTCAAGATTGGGGATCTTCACGGTGTTGAGGTAGAAATTGATAGGATCTTGCAATCCTCCTTGGTGTCAAATGAAGACTCACCTATTGGTGATGAAGAAGAGAAAATCATGGAAAAGGAAGAAGCACATGAGAGAACTCCCTCTCCAATCCAAGTGGTAACAGAGACACTTGATCAAGAAGAGAATCAGAATCCCGAGGAGGACAAGGAGGAAGATGAGAGGGAAGACAAAAGTGAAAAAGTCCCTACAATGCAAGATTTGAACATTGACTCCTCTGTGGATCAATCAAAAAAGGAAAGGAAAGATGAGAAACAATCAAATGCCTCTACTCCTAGTTGGATCAGTGAGAGATTGAAGAGCAAGTAGATAGTTGTGGACAATACCCCTCCCAACTGGGATGAACGACTAGCCAATTTTGGAAAGGGAAAAGCAAAGAAGAAGGCTAGGGTGATTTCTAAGATCACCAAGGATGAGGTAGATAATAGGGTAATTCACATTGTTACTCTTGCAGCAGACAAAAACAAGGATGAGATAGTTCCTCGAGATTACACCATTTAGACAATAAACTTGGGGCCTACAAGCAAGGATCAGGAGAAAGAAGAGTTCCAATAGTCCTCTCATGCCATCTTAAGGAGGTTGGATAAAGAAACAAAGGAGAAGGAAATGTTGCAGAAACAATTGAATGATGTGTATAGATATGTGCAACATCTAATGAAGCCTTTGTAGGCTATGGGAAATGAAGGAGTGGCCCCTGAAGGATTGTTGCCTAAAGAGGCATTTAGTGAGCTTGAGAAGATGAAGGCTTCCACACAAGCTACCCATGAATGGTTGCAAGGAGTAGGACACTAAGGAGATAGCATGATCAAGGACATCTTGTCAACCGGTGGAGATGCACACAGATCGTTTGAATGGTTGTAGAGTTTGTTGGCTCAAGATAAAGTTGATGTAGACCTCCTCCTGCATAAAACGAGGACCATCATGGATTATACTGAGGAGAAATTAATAAGTGATGGAATTTTTCCCTCCTCAAGGGTTTCAAAACCTTGGGAATGGTATGAGGCCCTATAGATCAAATTGAGGGTTTTGAAGAAAATTCATAAGCAAGGTCAACAGGTAGGAAATACTTTGAATGATATCTACAATAAATGTATTTCATTCTTTGAGATAATGACTGGGAGGAAGAGGTTTGCACTAAAACATCTGAGCCTGGAACAATTAAGGAAGTGGTGGCATGAAGTTTATGCCCCAATTGATGATGGTCCAATCATAGCCCACCATTTAGATGATGCATCCACCTATATTGTTGTCATGGAGAAATATCAGGATCTCAAGGTGGAATGGGATAAGGTCATCAAAGAATCAAGGGAGGAAATTAAATCGATTGAAAGAAGATTTAAAGCATTAATTACTCCACCCTTGGCCAACTTGGAGATGATTTTTCTTAAGGTGCAAGATAAATTGGGTCGGGATAAAGACAAGGGGCCAGCTAATGAATGATTACATCAAAATTTGTGCTTCCCATTATCTTTCCTTCCATCTTCCACATGCATTGGACCAAGCTACATTGGAGAACCTAGGTCGACCTGGAAAAGTCTCAAGCATTTAATGCAAAAATATTGTTTTATTCTAGAATTTTCTAGGCCGGCCTATTTATGGTCGACCATCTTTGTAACCCTATTTGGGCCAACATAGCATAGAATTTCCATAAATAGGGCATTTCGCCTCATTTGCAAGGGCTAGATAGTTGAAATTTGAAGCAAGTTAAGTGATAGAGCTAGAGGTAGGAGTTAGTCTATTTTGAAGCAAGTGTTGTAACACATAGTACTAGAATTGTTGCTACTATTGAGTGATTCAATACAAGTTAAGACATTGTGCTTTGGTGATCTTTCTTGTGTTAATTTATCTTGCATGGTTCTTGTTATTCTATCTTTTGAGATTCCTTAAAAACTATTTGATATATGTTATATTTAAAGTTAGATATGATTCAACGGTGTTTATGGTTTGATGCTTGATCAAGTGTTTGTAGCAATCCCTGGTCCATACTTTTAGCAATTGGCTTATTGTGAGTTGTTGTGTAAAGTTAGTCTGGACCTTATATTTGTTGTGCTTAGTTCAATTGTGGATGTTTTATTCATTTCAATTGAAAAATAGGGTTGGTATGAATGAATGTCTCATGATTTGAAAATCTTTAATACCTTAGAAGATTGCACTATTTCTATGAAATTGAAAATTAATTTGGGTTAAGCAGGAGTTAGTTTTGAGGGATTGGTCCATTTCAAGTGTCTTCCATTTGCATTGTTGGTCTTAGAAGTATTTTTAATCTTAGAAATCTCTCTTAAACCCTCATCTTTTTCTATTTATTTTATTATCTGGTTAGATTTAGGAATTCAAGTATCAAAATATTGGAAAATCTGATAAGTTTCAAAGATCCAATATTTGTTTGTAAGGTCCCTTTGTGATTACCAGCATTTTCACATTTATCACTGAGTTGTTTTTGCATTGTAAAGACCTAACATTAGAGACCTTGGGGTTATCTCTTGATGCTTGTTGATAGATATTTACTTTTCAAGAGAGATAGGATACTTGTATCTTGTCTAAGTTGTTGTACAGAAAAAATGATCAACACCTTTCACTTCATAGAACTCCTGAAGACTTTCTCAAACATCTTTCAAACAATCTCAAGGTGGAAACACTATTACAACTATATTTTTCATGACATGCATTATCTTGCATGAGCTAACAATGATGTTTTTGGACATTAAGGATTATATCACCATTTTCCTATTTTTCCCATGCTATGGAAACCCTACTTCCTTGATGTTATCTCCAACCTATATATTCTCATGAATACTTATCATTATATACCTTACATATGCTTATCACAAGTATTCATTATTTATCTTATTTCTTTTCTCCATATGCTTCATTCTCATCTATAGATCACATTTATTTTCATGTATGATTTTCCCTCTCCTTCAATTCCTTATATCTTACAAATGAAACCAATTGAAGGGGCATATATTTTTACTAATATTCCTATGTTGATCTTTTAGGTAGTGATAGGTTCTATACAAGAATCGTCATATTGACCAAATAGGGAATTATCACATGGAATGCCTTGCACCCCATGCACCATGTCATTATATGGCCTTAAATCCATACACACTATAATCATCCTCAAAACAAAAACAAAAAATCCTAACTTATACTCATTTCCTTTTTTCTTATTTCCTAAATTATTAAGAAAGCTCTTATTTTATACCTAGTTTCCATCTATGAGACATAAGCTACTCATTGAATACATTTCATCTTTTTTACAATCCTAATAGATAGTGCACACTAAAGGAAACACTTAATGTGTACTTCTCCAATCTTTACACCTAGGACATTAGCCAAGACAACCATTATTTAAACCACATTTAAAAAAAAAGATACAACACTAATGTATTACAATACATGCCAATGCACACACTAAGGGTCATTTTACACACACAAGTCATCACCATTGATCTAAGAAAGATGGGACAAGTGAAATACTTAAAAAATAAGGGTAGGAGGAGGAAACTATCTATCTCAAATACATCCCCAACACAAACTTGATGGCATTCACAACACTAAGGCAAAACCTAAGTAAGGGGTGAAACCACTAAGAGATGCCACATCTTGAATTTTTTTCATGATCATCATTCCTTGAACACATGGCATGCTTACCAAGGAAAAAGGTGAGAAAACTAAAAAAATTACACCCAAAAATATGGGCCAAACCTCCTCAAGAGGTTACAACACTAGGAGAAACAAGCTCTCTAAAAAACAAGATGACAACATATCATTTTCATGAAATCACATGCTTCCCAATATAAAACATTACATAATGCCAAATTATGATGCTTTTCAACAATCATAAAATATGGGAAGACTCGCAATTCTAAGGGGGACAACTTTTGTATGCAAATTTTCCCAAAAAAATAGTTGAAAGTACTCATTTTTTGACAAAACAAACTACGAAATGCTAAAGGAATATAACATGTCAAAGGAATACAATGTCAAGATAGGACAGTAGTGCCAAAAAAGGAAACTATCACAGTTACTCAAGTGCTCCAAAAATGTTTGGAGTCCTACAAATGTGCTACATTCCTAAAAATGCATTAGATTCTAGAAACTACATTATAGTTATATACCCAAGAATAATGCCCAAAAGTCATAAAAAATATATTTCAACACTTAACAACTTCAAAATGATTGAAATGATAAGTGAACCAAGAGAAACAACCACACCTAATATCCAACATACTAGCAAGAAAAGGAGGCACCTCCAAAAAATTGGGAGGTCTACAAGATACTAAAAATAAGTCCAAAGACAAGAGGGATGAAGGGGAATATCCCAACACACACGACTAACCATTCAAGCAAGAGAAGAACTAAAATGACACCTCCTTGAGGTGATTCACAAACTCAAAATCAATAATAGGAAAAAATAAAACATATTTTACTATCAAAATTGAATGTTTCCTATCACCACACATTCAATTTAAACCCAAATCCAAAAGTGATCTAAGTGTATTTTAACCAACATCATAATAATGGTGAAAAGCATATGAAATGACATGCACATTTGATCCCAACATATATATGTAGTAAAAATAATAATCTCACCTTCTCCAATTATGTGGGTGCTTTACATTCCATACCATAACAAGGTTTCAAAATAATATTACAAATACCTGAAGAACTCAAATATCCTAAAATATGCATGATTCCAAGCTCATTGAAATGAAATAAATCATGAGAAGTAAATCCTTTATCCAAATTGAGAAAGATCCTAAGCCACTCCAACAAATTTGCTACTCCCCAATGGTGGTTCCATGCCGCCTAACCACATGGTACATGTAGGTCCACCCCACTGTGCTAGGAATAATTACAAGGGACAACAACCACGCTCACACCAAACAAGGGTATGGAATGCACACATGCACACACACACCAAACACTAAGCATACAAGTGGCATGAACACATACATAAATTAATTCCTCATTCATTAACATATGGATAAATATGGTTAAATCATTGAAACAAAATCCAACAACATCAAGGATGAAGCACTAAAGGAAGTTGATGAGTGTAATTGCAAAAGCATGAAGGTATGGCTTTGCAAACTCAAGTACAAGTTGTTATCACTAAGCAAGGGGAGTATCCAAGTTAATTACACCACCCTTACCTAAGGGTGACATGTCCTTGGAATATTCATATCAAGACTATGTAAGGTTTATGTGTATGCCACTAACTCAATCTTGGTTAATTTTTTACCCAATAAATTTATTTAGTTACCACTTAATTAAATAACTCTCACCCATTTTAGCCATTAGAGTCACTTTTGGACTTGGGACAATGTCAAGAGCCACTCCATCATACCCCTGTATCTCAATCCTAGGTTCCTCACACTCCAATTTACTATTTGGGTGTGGTATATAATTTAATGCACAAAAATGGGATAGAAATTTTTTGGACATAGTTGAGCACAATAATCTAGATGAAAAATTAATATTGAGCCTCATTTCCTCCCAACCTAATTTATAAAATTTATAAAATTTTAAATTTATTTTTACAGTAGAACCATAAATGTTTAATTCCCTCATTGATGAATTCTTAAATTTTCACATTTTCAAAAAACTAAATATACCTTTTGGGTCTAGATATGCACAACTACACTCTTTTGAAGTAAAATTCTCATTTCCTAAATTGTGGAAAAATCATCATAATCGTGGCTTAAAATTGAACATTTTAAAAATCTATAACTATGAATTAATTTCAATGGAAACAAAAGAAATTAAATATAGAATAGAGGCCATATGGTACCTTAGGAGTGAGCATAAAAAACATGAATCAAAAGAGCTCCCCAAAAAAAAATGAAGACATTTACATCAAATTTGAAGCTCACAAGAATACTAATTTTCTTTTAGTTGTCTTCCAAAGTTGGAAGCAATCCACAAGTAAATCACTCACACCTTTAATCCTTCCTATGCAATCTAATTTGAAACCCAAGTAATCCAACACTCAAGAAAATTACACCAATTTAAAATTTTGAGAGGGAGAAAGTTTAAGAGAGCTTCTTCCAAAATTCAAGAATGAAAAAAAATAACAAGTATTTTCCCCTTTATGCCCTTTTTCATGTTTTTCAAATATTTTCTAATTTCATTTTATTTCTTATTTTATCATTCTTTTCCCAAAATATATTTCACAATTAATTAAAATTCTTAAGTTATTTCCTCCTTTCCAAAGGTAAATGAAACATTTCCAATTAATTATTTTCTAGGAAATTTTAATTAATTCAATGGACTTTCCCAACCAAAGGAATATTTTCAAATCACAATTAACCAATTGTAATAAATTACATATATATCCTAATAAACTTAAATTTATATTTTCCCCCTCTTTCTAATTTCCCAATCCCACAAAATCATTTCCTATCTTTAAAATTCAATAATTTATCCATATAAACTCAATCAAATGCTAGTGGGAAGTAATTCATCCACTTTGAATCACACATTTATGATGCACTCACAACATAAATAGACTCTAAAATTATCACTGATTTTGATTCATATTTACATGGGGTCGCGCATGACACATCTCATACTCAATTTGAGTACATATGGGTTAGAAAATACACAAGACCCAATGTGATATCTCATAAATATCTTATCTTGGTGAAATAACCATATACTTGCATGCTTGATTCACACATCACATGTACCCGCACATGAACATAATAGTGAAAGAAAAGTAAAATCCTCTAAAAAGGTAAAACATCATATAATCTATATAATCATCACATCCATATGCCAACACAATCATAATGACATACATCTATGAACATGTATATATGTATATATTCACAAAGATAAATTAAAAGTATAAACATTATAAACTCTAACCATAAGGGTATCACATGCATCACACAATATACAATATAAATCCAAATTTCAATACAAAATTATATCAAGAATACCTCAATAAAAAATAAAAAATTATAATGATTAACAAGACTAAGTACATAGTAAAAAATGAACAAGTGCAAAAACTAGATGCATTGCATCCTCTTCCTAGGACTAGGTGAAACCTAGAGAAATGAGGTGGAGAGGTCTTATCTCTTTGGAAGATAGAACTAGGGTTAGGACCTTTCCACTTATTTTCCTAATGTTTCACTCAAGGTTCAACCTTGTTGCAAGAATGAAGAAAGGAATGAAGGTGTTGTCATTGATGTCAACTAGTCAAATGGTTATCTACTAGTTGTTGTCGGTTGTATATGTCGAGGATAATGAGAAAACTGTATTAAATAAAGTTTACAAGTATTTAGTTGTTACTTCGGGTAATGATCTAGTATTTTCCCCTATGTTCGTGCAGTTCAGATATGTTGGTCATGGTTGTTGAAGGTTGTTAAATCCATAGTTTTGGATGTTGGTTTGTTGTGAAGTTCAAGTTAGGTTCACCAGTTGTGAACTATATTTTTATGTGTTTTGGTTGAGGTCTGGGAGAAATTTTGTTGGTCCATATTTCTCTTTGATGAAGTATTTTGACTTGTGGTTCTAGATTTAAGATGTTTTTATTGCATGGAAAATATTTTTAGTTTTTGGAAGTATCGAGCTTAATTGTTCTATATTTTTTACACTGGTTTGGTTGAGCCTATGTTAAGCACTATCTTCGAAGTTGATGAAGCATGTTGGATCCATTTTGGGTCTCGATGAAGCGTGTGTTTGGGTCACCCTCATTCTAATTCCACCCTAGGATGTTTTGGAACTGATCTAATTTGAATTTAAAGTTGGATGGCCGACTTTGGATCTTTTTCAAAGTTGGAGATAATATAAATATAGGATGAGTTAGTAATGGAAAATATACAAGAGCAAAGAAGGGAGATAAGTGAAAGAGTAGATGTGACATTGATGTTATTCAGAAAGTATGTGTGAGTTGTGTGTGGTAGATCAACATGAAGCTTAATGTTGAGTTTCCAGATGCAGTGAGTAGAAAGCGAACTCTATCATTCATGCAAGTTGATCAAGTAACTATGGTGGAATCCTTTGTTGCATTGGGATTGTAGTCTCTGTAACAAGTCTTCTTTGTCTTCTTTGTATCTCTATGGCAGTGAGCCCTCTGGGTTGTAACCCTACTGGACAATGAGTCCTTGTTCCGGATAGTGAGTCCGTATTTTAGGCAATGAGCCTTATATCAGGCAATGAGCCTTGTTTTAGGAAATGAGCCTTTTGTAAATAGTTTTGATATTCTCTATAGTGTGAGTTAATCCTCACCGTGGTTTTTCCCTCATTGGGTTTTCCACATAAATCTGGTGTTATTGTGTTTATGTGTTGGATTAGAGTTTCTGCATTGGCATTTGATGATTAATCATTTAAGCATTTTTAAGTATTAGTTTTGTTGATTGAATTAAAGGTTAAAATTTGTAACAACTGATTCACCCCCCCTCTTAGTTGTCCTATTCAACAAGCCTTAGATATCTCAATCCAAGGATGTAATAAGGGAAAGATATTTGCAATAAGGTTTCCTAGGGTGTGATTAAAGGCTAAAAGGGGGTTCGCCACCAAGCTAGGGCTTGGAAAGACAAGAAATGTAAATGATATGCAAGACTTAAGTAAATGACCTAGAAATGAACTTAAATCAAAATAACAAATTAAGAAGGTACAAAGGTGCACCTAGGAACTAAAGAGGCTTGAATGAAGGTTTGAAATCCTATAAATACTGATTGTTTATGCACACTAGGACTCATATGCCATTAGGGGTGATTTAGTCCCAGTTTAGGGATTTAGGCCGAAACCCAAATTTGGAACAGTTGAATCAGGATCTACAGAAAAAAGTCTGAAAATAGGTATATTGGGACTCCTATACCGCAAGTGGCGATTTAGTCCCAGTATTAGAGTTGCTCTGAAACTCTAATATCCTCTAATGTTCTCCTATAGCTTCCCTCCTGCCAAATATATGATTCTGAAACACTAAATTCTGCTCTATAGGTGACTTTCTATAATCTTGCAATGTAGAAGACAACTTTTACAATTTGACAACTTTTCTCCAATCTTTCTCTTCAAAGTATCTTCAACCTAGACCACCTAGATTTGCAATCACTCATCAAAGAGAGGGAAAAATGTTGTTTTGTTAGTGGATAGGGGTTTTCCTTGGTCAAACCTTGTTTTGGTAATCAAACCTTGAAATGAAATCAAATAGAATGAAGGAATGATGAATGAACAAATATGCAATATTGCAACTCACCAAACCCTTGAAAAAAAGGTTGCAATATCGTATGTAATGGCTAGCATGAATATGGGTCTTGACTCTTTCTTGAATGATATGGATATTGACTTGAACGCTTGCTTGAATCATAAGATACCTACATCACAAATGTTATCTCAAAAACAAACATGATGCATGATGACTTTGACATGATGCTTGAATCTTGAATAATGCTCCAAAATGATTGATAATCACTCTTGAATGCTCTTGATTTCTCTTTTAAACTCCAATTTTCTATAATGCTTGATCTCAAAAAGTGTTAGGAGAAAATGAGTGAAATAACCTTGTAGTTATACTTGTTTATGCCAAATTTCTCGAAATTACAACACTGCAAGCCGACATTAGATCTAGGAGAATAAAATCCCACCAAGAATTTGAATTTAAATTAGATCTAAGCTAAGCGGGGCTCATACGCCAGTTGTGGCGTATGTGTCCCATTAGGCTAAGCTTGGGATAATTTTTTCAAGAAAGGCTTAGTTTTATGTTAAATTCAAATCCAGGCCCCAAAACCTAGGTGCGACCCATACACCCAAGGTGACATATGAGTCCCAAATCACTAAATTTTGGCCATACAATCCAAAATCATTGAATTATGATTGGCCATTTGATATATGTCAGGATTATCCTTAGAAAGATGCATTAATAAAGGCTTGTGGATGCAAAATAAGGCCAATTAAGGCATAAAGAAGCCCAATTTTAGCAAGGATGGCCCAAACAAGTGTGAAAATGTAGACTGATAAAAAATTTCTACACTACACTAGGCTTACTCCTAGAAGCCTAAAAAGGGATGGGGATAAAGAACTCTCAGTTGCAGCTCATCCTCCCATGTAGTTGATGTCTCATCAATCAGGTCCCACAAAATCCTTGCTTAATCTAGTTATCATCCTCGAAGGACCAACCTCTAATGTTGTGATATATGGATGGGATCCAAATAAAATTTCCTACCATCCTCAACCTTCAAGAAACCCCAATAAATAAAATGTGTCACAATTGGAATATATTATTTGAGGATTATAATATGGAATACATCATGGATACATGAAAGACTATGTGACAAGGAATGGTAATAGATGACTAGATTGATCCTCTCAAGCATGTCAAAAGGTATAATAAAATGTGGTGCGAGCTTAGAACCTTTTACATAATAGATTGGGCTCTTGTGTGGTTGCACTCTTAAGAACACATAATCACCCATTAATAAATGTCAATCCAATCTCTTGGCATCAAGATACTTCTTTTCCATATCCCAAGAAATCAATAACTACTCTCTAATCTAAACCACATGTTGCTCCATATCATGGAGCATCTCAAGACCCAAAACAGCATGGTCCTCCAACCTATCCCAACTCCGTTGAACACCCAAAATACTAAGTGGGTGGTGAATCAGTATTCTAATAAACCATTTAACTGCCAACCATTCAATAATTAAAACATATCTAACTGCAACTATAAACAAAGACATGATAGGAATCACATCACCATAGGACACATGAACACCAAGATTTTTGGATGGAAAACCCAAATGGGAAAAATCATGATGAGGATTAGCTCACAATATATTATAACCATTCATAAGATATTACAGGGGCACACTTCCAAGACACACTATCCTTGAGAGGCTCACAACCTAAAAAGATTACAAAAGGGAGTGTGGCTCACTGCCAAAAAGAAGAACTGACGAATACACCTTCTATGTGCTGATTTCAGTTCCAATTAAGCTTTGTAATACAAAATCCTGCACCAGTTTGCATGTTCACAACAACTACCAACAACTTTGCACAATACCACATTGTCGCGTCACTGCTTATTACTTGTCCCATATCACACATCTCTTATCTCTTCAATACAAAAATGTTTCATATATATATATATATATATATATATATATGTGTGTGTGTGTGTGTGTGTGTTGTTACATCTACATACATCAATTAGGTTGGCCTAATTGAGTGTATACATAATCAACTCAAAATAGCTTTTCAGCTCAACCAAAACTTCTTCTGTGCTCAAAACAAAACATGCAAGACATAAATTAGGTCAGCCCAAAACTAAGAAAGATTTATTTAATCATCTAAAAATCGTACACAGTTTTCCATGGGGTTTCAGGGACGGGGACGGGGGGATGGTAGGGGACGCATTTCGGGGACATGGGGACAGGGAGTCTATGTTTGAGGGTAGCAGGGGGACGATGGCGGGGGTGCGGAAAGGTGTTGAAATACATATATTACTTGAAAAAATAGTTATAAAAATATGTATAAGTATAAGAATTATACATCTTGGAGAGAACTAGGAGTCCCCTAGATGTCTTGAGGACACCCTAACATCCTCAAAGTCCTAGCAACATCTTGGAGACAGCGACACTGGTAGTGGGATAGTGGGGGACGTCCCCCCAAGTCTCTGAGACGTCCCTGTCTAGGAAACGCAAGGTTTTTTGGGGGGAATGCGTCCCCATGGAACACTGATCATACACCACTTATCCATGTTGACCAAAAGAAAATCCTATATGTCAAAAAAAATTCATTTATATCTTTCATCCCATTCAACCAAAATCACTGAAAACTTGTCCATATATGCAATTAATAGTCCTAAATAACATATTAAAACCACATAGTTCAGTCTTTTAATATGAACAATTATGGACTAGATTATCGAATTAGAGTAATAGAAGCACTATTTACCAGATGGGAAAAAACTGTCACCAAACAATGTTGGCATCAATGACAACACACTGGAGGGATTCTTCTTTATTCTTCCAACAAACTCCCCCTTTTTCATTGATGGAAACATGTTGGATCTTCAAAAAAAAACCATCTTCACTCAAGCTATGCGAGCTCCCCCTTTCATCTGTACACAAAACTATATAGAACTTCTCCAAAACCAAAATTTCTCCACAATAGTATCTTATCTTCTCCAACAGTATAAATGTATCTTCTCCCCCTTTGACATCAAGGAAAAAGGGTGGGCCAATGATGAACTTGCAAAAAATAAAAATGTAGCAAACATTTAATTGGAACTAGGGGCACCCTCTGATTCCTTAAGAATAGCTTCCCAAGTAGGTTTTCCAACATCCTAGATCCCCTTCTCTTTGGCAAGTATTTTATGCAAAGATTTCAGTTCTACTAAGCATTCATCTCCTTCTTCTGGAGTGGATAGATTAATATTCATCTTATCTAGTTTCTCTGCATCCACCAAGGCACTTGATATAGGAATGTGTTTGGACATTACCAGATCTCCAAGTTATCCAGACTACCTCATTGCATCTTATTTTTGCCTCTATAAGGTGAAAAAATTGCTTTGTAAGTCTACAATAGAAGTCCAGGAAACATAATTTTTTTCATCTACAATTTTGTAGGCTTCGGAGGCATTGGCAAGTTGAGACTCTATTGATTCCATTAAGTCTTTAATGCCTTGAGTGGCATTAGGCCAGCACATGCAATACATAAATAGTATTTGGGATTCCTCTTCATAATCCTTCACCTCTTTCAGATATTGCAACACCTTTGTGTGTGCAATTGCACATTTATCCTACAAAACTAGTAACATTTTCTACAAAAGTCTTGACTCTACCTCTTTTTCAGTCTACTTCTTAAGGCTAGAGTTATATTCTTTGAGAGAATCAACCATGAACTTTAAGTTTTCAATAGGGGATAAGGAATCATCAATTGTGGCATCGGGAGTAGTCTCTTGCAAATTCTTAATAGCATCATTTACTAATTCAGTCCCTTTTTGATAGGTTTCAACAATTTCCTATGTACCAGAGTCAAGAAAAGTACCACAAATCTTTATCCTTTCAACTAGTGAAATCTTTCTCAGATCCACATAGCCTAGTTGTGATGGAAGTTGAATCAACTGAGGTGGTAGCACAGGTTGAATCCTTGTTTTTCTTGTCAATATACCCTTAAGAGTATTTTTGGATGATTCTCCAAATGGCTTTGATGGCTCAGTAGTCTTTGAGGATTCTTCTTCACTTATTCCAAACTCTATTTCTTCCTTATTTTCTTCTTTCTTTTCCTTTTCTTCTTCTCTGGAGGGTTTTTCTGATGGTTTGTCTTTGTTTTCTTCCTCCTTATCTTCATCATCTTTTCCATCATTACTCTTTTCATCTTTGTTTCGTTCATCTTCATTCTTGTCTTCTTCTTCGATATTTCTGGTATTCTCATGATGTTCTTTTAGATTGTTGTCAGTATCATTTATATGCTAATCTTCAGTGTGTTTACTGGTTGTATCTTCTATATCATTCAGAGGAGTGAACATCTCTGAAATAGTATGTATATCATTAACCTTATTGAAAATAGAATGATCCTTTACTTCTGTGACATTAGCAGGCTCTTGTGTTTGGGTTGATGGGATGGAAAACTAATTCTCATCCCATAAGACTTTGCCATTTCCCTTACTGTATCAAGAGTCTATTGCCTTAACCTTTTGGTATTGTCTTTCTCTTTAGTCATTAGAAGAGTGACTCTATGTTTGAATCTAAACAACTTAGAACATTCTTTTAGTAGGGTAGCAAAATATTCCTCAGATAAGGAGGATTTGTATGTGTTCAAGGCATCAGATTTGATTTTGTCCTTATAGTTATAACTTCATGCCTTCTTTGTACTAGAGCTTCCCATACATTATCAGTCACCTTCTTCCTTATAGTTTCCATATTCTCATAAAAAATGACCATAAATTGAATAAAAGCATTTATAACTATTTCCTTATCTTCTTCATTAACCTCATCAAACAACTTAGCAGTAGCTAAAAGATCCTCAAATTCTATCATATTATTGACTAAAGCTTGCATCTTTAGAGGTGGATGATCACTTACCGAAGGAGAGTTGGGCATGTCCTCCATAGGTTATGATGTGCCTTCTTCACACTTCTTCTCATGCACATGAATTTTGAAAGGATTATTTTCTTCATCTGTCTCTTCTTCATCAGATGAGATTTCAACTTTGTCTCTAGTTTTTGCTTCTTCATTGTTGGTGGAAGCACTGCTTCTTTTATTCCTTTTCAATGTAAGGAAAGCTTAAGGTGTAGAACAAACGCTCCTAATATCAAACCTCAGAGAAGAATGCAGATATGTCTTTAAATTTTGCAATTACAATTCATTAAGATGCACATGAAAGGAATAACAGAATAGCGAAATAAACACATACACAATTGAACACTAGATTTATGTGGGAAAACCCTTACAGGAGAAAAACCCACCACACCAAAGAAAAATATCTAGTATTACAGTAATTGAATTACATACAAGTTATAGACTCTCCTTTCAAATAATCGATCTCACAGTAGCAACATTTCCTTGATCAACCTTGTACATAATAGATTCTAATCACACTTCATTATGTCTCACTATTACAATTCATATACAACATACAACGAAGAACACTCTTTGATCATTTGACCATCTAACTCATCACAATTACAGTACGTTGCAATGTATATCAACAACCATGATTCAAAATGTTCTATGTACAAACGATTCAATCCAGTTTCCTCTATTGAGCAACTATCAAACTTCCCAGACATTGAACATACATCTCCAAGTCAGTAACGTCCTCTACTTTTTGGCGTACACCTCAGCAGTCAACCAAGTCTACGCTTGTTCACCCATGGTCCACTCACTGCACTACCGCTAGATAGCTAGGAGGCTCCCACGGGATGGTGGTTTACACCGCACTACCGCACCTCTGTCAAAATCACTTAGCAGTATAGTGGTAGAAGCATGAAGGTAACACTTATGCAACTCTGAGCTGATTTGTGACAGAACCAGGGTTATACTAGTGAGTTTGAGATACATTTTCTCAACAGTCTCCCACTTGACGAAGAACTCACTGAACCCTTTTCAATACATGAAGTCATTGAATATTCTAGACCCCAAGGCCCATCAAATTTGCACACCACTCATGCTCACTGGCTTTGTCAATGCATTAGCAACATTCTTCAGAGTATCCACCTTTTCCAAATAGACCTTTCCATCCTCCACCATATCACGTATAAAGTGGTACTACACATCAATATGTTTTGTCCTGGCATGGAAAGTTGGATTTTTTGCCAGACAAATGGCACTCTGACTGTCACAACAAATAACAATATACCCTGCATCAAAACCAATATCAGAACACAATATCCTAAGCCAAATGGCTTCCTTACAGGTGTGAGTTGTTGCCATGTACTCAGCCTCTGTAGTGGATAAAGCGACTACAGCCTGCCACTTGCTCATCCAACTAGCTACACCACCATTCATCATGAAAATATATCCACTAGTGGATCTTCTACTATCAATGTCCCCTGCCTAATCAGAATCCACATACCCACAAATTTTGAGAGTCCTCTATGATTCAACCAAATTTCTATGGTAACACAAAGCATATTCTAAAGTACCCTTCAGATATCTAAACACTCTTTTCACAGCATCCCAATGCGACCTTCCTGGATTAGCCATAAATCGACTAAGTACTCCCACTACTTGGGAAATGTTCGACCTAGTACAGACCATTGCATACATTAAACTGCCAACTACACTTGCATAAGGAACTCTAGTCACGTCCTCCATCTCAGTAGGAGATTTTGGGCATTCTTCAACAGATAGCTTCGTTCCTTGCAAAACTAGAAAAACTAGCTGCTTGCAATCAGTCATGATAAATATCTCCAGAATAATGTTAATATACTTACTTTGGCTAAGCCAAAGCTTTCTACTCTTTTTGTCTTTGGTTATTTCCATTCCTAGAATATACCTCACTGCACCAAGATCCTTCATTTCAAACTTTACAGACAATAGAGATTTTAGATCAGAACTCATAGACTTACTATTCCCTATGAACAACATATCATCAACATAGAGTGCAATAATAAGAACCTGATCATTTTTAGTTTTGAAGTACACACAATGATCTGATTTCAATCTTACAAAACCCAGTGACAAAAAAATATGTCAAATTTATGGTACCACATTCTAGGGGACTGTTTCAAACCATACAAAGATTTCTTTAACTTGCAAACCATATTTTCTTTACCTTTTACCACAAAGTACTCAGGGTAGGACATAAAGATTTCTTCTTCAAGATCTCCATGAAGAAACATTGTCTTCACATCCATCTGTTCAACTTCCAAGTCATACGTAGCTGCAAGTGACAAAAGAAATCTGATAGATGTCAACTTTGCTACTGGAGAAAATATTTCCCCATAATCAATTCCCCCTCCCTGGGAATATCCCTTTGCAACCAACCTCGCTTTATACTTTTCAACATTGCCATTCACACCAGTCTTCTTCTTAAATACCCACTTACAGCCAATAGCTTTTTTGCCCTCAGGAAAGGGCACCAAACTCCAAGTTTCATTCTTCTCTAATGGTGCCATTTATTCATTCATGGCTTCCAACCAAGAGTTTGAATCAGGCATTCTAATTGCCTCTTTTACAATCCTAGGCTCATCAGTATTAGTAATCAAAGCATAAGCACAAGTAGAATCTAACATAGAGAACCCATACCTATCAGGTTTCTTCTTCTCACGTGTAGACCTCCTCACAGGCTGAGGCTAAGGTTGTGGTTCTTCTTCAGAACTCTCAGAGCTGCTCGAACTCTCCTTAGTTTCAGGTACACTATCAATGTGTTGTTCCTCTTTTTCTAGAGTTAGAGGTATCTCAAAATCATCATTTTCCTCTTTATTTTCGTTCATCCTTGATTGCAGATCCACTAAAGAAAGTTTCAGCTCCCGAAAGATTACACTTCTATTCTATACAACCTTTTCAGTCATAGGATTCCAAAGCTTGTATCCTTTCACACCAATGTTGTAGCCATTGAAGATACATTTAACAGCTTTGTTCTCCAATTTAGATATTTTTTCATTCGGCACATAAACATATGCTTCACAGCCAAAGACTCAAATATGTCTCAGAGAGGGCTTCTTACCAAACCAAGCTTCCATAGGCATTTTTTCAACAAGTGTTGATGAAGGAGACCGATTCAACAACTAACATGTTGTAGCCACAACCTCAACCTAGAACTTCTGCTCCAGACCAACATTGCTCAACATACTTCTTTCCTTCTCCATCAATGTCACGTTCAACCTTTCAATAACTCCATTTTGTTGTGGAGTGTAAGGTGTTGTTTTATGACTTTTAATTCCATGATCTTTGCAATACCTTTCAAAATATCCATAACAAAATTCACCATCGTTATATGTTCTCAAACATTTAATTTTTCTTCTAGTCTGAATTTCTACAAGTTCTTAAACTCTTTAAACCGACTAAACACTTTTGATTTATTTTTCAAAAAATATACAAATTCCCTCCTCAAATAATCATCAATAAAAGATACATAATATTTTGAATTCGACAACGAAGGAACATTTACTAGACCAAATACATCAGACTGAATATAATCCAGAACACCAAAAGATTTGTGAGGACTAGAGTAAAAAGAAACACGATGATGTTTGCCATATATACAATGTTCACAGAATTCAAATTACAAATTATAGTCATCAAGCCCCTCAACCAGGTTTTTATTTTCAAGGCTTTTAAACCTTTTTCACCAATGTGACCGAGCCTTTGATGCCAGAGCATAGTATTCTCTGCTGGAAGTTTAACTTCCAAAGAATTTTCCTCTATAGGGACTTTAGTCTCCTTCTCTACACAAACAACTTTATGTGACTTTGCAGAGACACTATTACATTGAACAACAAGTGCCTCCAGCTTATACAGAGTACCTATTCGGGAACCCCTAGCCAGCACTATCAAGCCTCTAGTCATTTTATAGCCATTGCTTGAAAATGAGACTTGCACTCCAACATCATTCAGCTTGCTTACAAAAAGTAAATTATGATCCAGACCTGGTATATGCATTATGCCATCAATTCCCTTAATTCTTCCATCGGGAAATTGAATTCTGACTCTTCCACGACCAACAATTTTCATAGATGAATCGCTTTCTAAATACACCTTTCCACCATCATATTTTTCATGCTTTGTGAACCAGTCTCTGTGAGATGTCATGTGGAAAGATGCTCTAGAATCAATCAACCAGACATCATCTGATGCCTGAGTTTCCAAGGCTGCAATAAAGTCATCTGCTTCGCTTTGAGAAGAACCATTATTGGAAGAGTTCTTATTCTTCTTCTTTTTCTCCTCTTTGCAATCCTTTTAGACATGACCAGGCTGCCCATAGTTCCAGCACTTCACCTTGGAATTTTTTCCAGGAGACTTTGATCTCCTTTTTTATTTCGATTTGGAATTCTTGCCTTTCTCCTTCGATCTGCCACAAACAACAATAGCCTCCTTCGCCATCTCAAAAGATTTCCTTCTCATTTCTTCTGAAAGCAAAGAAGCAACCACATCTTCCATCTTGAAAGTGGTTGTCGTGCTCCCAATCGCCATTGCTAAATGATCCCAAGAATCAGGCAAAGAACACAACAAAAGCATACAATGATCTTCATCATCAATTTTCACACTCACAGATGTTAACTGAGCAATCAATGTGTTAAATGTATTTAGATGATCAGCCACATATGCCCCATCCTCCATCTTCAAAGAGTATAAATTCTTCCTTAAGAACAACTTATTCACCAAGACTTGCCCTGATAAATGTCTCCAATCTTCTTCCACAAAGAAGATGCACATTTCTCTTCATGAACGTTCAGGAGAATAGAATCTGCCAAACAGAGTCTTATCAACCCTTTTTCTTTTCTGTCTATGAGGTCCCAATCTTCTTGCTTCATGCTAGAAGGTTTCGTTCCAGACACAGCAAGCCAAAGATCACAATCCATCAATAGGTCTTCCATTTTGAGTTTCCACAACTCAAAATTGCTACCATTGAATTTCTCAATTTCAATCTTTCTTGATGTGCTTGTCATCTTAATCTGCAATCGAGATTACCAAACTTCTACAAAAACTCCCACTGAACAGGATTGACACAAAAAACCCAACCTACCCACAAGGATAACACAACTGGCCAGGCTTTGATACCACTTGTAAGGAAAGCTTAAGGTGCAGAACAAACTCTCCTAATGTCAAACCTCATAGAAGAATACAGATGTCTTTAAATTTTGCAACTACAGTTCATTAAGATGCACATGAAAGGAATAACATAATAGAAAAATAAACACATACACAATTGAACACCATATTTACGTGGGAAAACCCTTACAGGAGAAAAACCCACCACACCAAAGAAAAATATCTTGTATTACAGTAATTGAATTACATACAAGTTACATACTCTCCTTTTAGATAATCGATCTCACATTAGCAACATTTCCTTGATCAACCTTGTACATAACATATTCTGATCACACTTCATTGTCTCACTGTTACAATGCATATACAACATACAACGAAGAACACTCTCTGATCATTCGACCATCTAACTCATCATAGTTACAGTACGTTGCAATGTATAGCAACAACCATGATTCGAAACTTTCTCTATACAAACGGTTCAGTTCAGTTTCCTCTATTGAGCAACTGTCGAACTTCCCAGACATCGAACAACCATCTCCAAGTCAGCAATGTCCTCTACTATTTGGCGTACACCTCAATAGTCAACCAATTCTACGCTCATTCACCCATGGTCCGCTCACCGCACTACCGCTAGATAGCTAGGAGGCTCTCGCGAGATGGCAGTATACCGCACTACCACTCGATAGCTTGAAGGTTCCCATGGTATGGCGGTATACACTGCACTACCGCACCTCTCTCACAATCACCTAGTGGTATAGCGATAGAAGCATGAAGGTAACACTTATGCAACTCTGAGCTAAATGTGACAGAACCAGGGTTATACCAGTGAGTTTGAGACACATTTTCTCAACATTCAACTATTTATCTTCTTGTAATCCAAGGTCGACTTCTTCCTAAACAACATCACTCAAATTCCTTTTTCTATTTGCCTTTTTCTTTATTCTTCTTCCAGGGGTGGCAGATGGTGCAACATGGGGTACATTTCTCTTCTTAGAAGCTCTAGTGTTGGGTCTAGAGGAAGCAGTTACATTAACTGTTGTTGGAGCACTGCACTCTACCTTCTTTCCTTTCACTATTGTAGTTGTACCAGATGTTGTAGGTAATGTAGAGGTAGTGGAAGAAGGTGCTCTTCTTGATATTCTAGGCTCGGAGGGAACTTCAATTGATCTAGTCCTCTTCTCATCAGCAACTTCCCTTAGCCTTTCAACATTATCCTTAGAAAGTGAATGCATTTTGAAGAATGCTTCAACATTTTTATTTACCCTTTTAGCCCTTTGACATGCAAAATTTTTTAAATGCACTTCGGTAGACTTCTCTTCATATGTACCATGTCGAGGAAGAGTGGAATCCTTAGGGATTTTTAACAACATTTCAATGAGATTCTCAACTATTTTTTCATCAATTTATTATCCTAGAGGCTCTATCCATAAAGTTATAGGTTCTACTGCCTCTATAATGCACTCATCAGTGGACACTAGAAATGTTATCTCCTTTTCATATTTCTTTACTAAACTCCTTGGAACTCTATCTCTTTCTTACATATTGTTTTGAAAAACTGCAAAGAATGCAGTTAGAGCATCACTTTGTGCTTTGAAGTCTCCAATGCTATGTAAATGTTCAAATATTTGATGTGTCACCAGTCTATTGGTATTCCATGTAATTTTTTTCTTTCCAGGTAGCTCTCTCAGAAAGTATAATAGCAAACAAACTACCAATGTACCAAACTTGAATGGATATTTCTTTGTCTTATTCTAGCTTAAGTTATCCATAAGTTGTTGTCGGAGCAACTCACACAAATCATAGTCTCTTCCATTAACCACCATTTCATGTGCAACATAAATTGTAGTTGCAAACACCTAATTTTCTCTATTGGTGAAGTAGATTTTATGACCTATCATGATTGCAACATACTTCACAACAAGGTTTGTAATGGGTTTGGTTTTTAGTGCTCTCCCATCATATGTGGCACCAGTTAGTTTCATAACCACATCATTTTTCACATCCTTTAACATTGGCACAAGTCCAATGTCACAGAGAACATTCACATCTTTAATCACTTCCTTGGTAATTACTCCAGGTATACTTGCCCATACCAATTTATCATGCACTCTGCTAAGTGCCATCCTTACAAAATTTGCATCCATTCCACTACAAAAATCTGGAAACCAATTCCATACATCTAGCTTCTTTCGTACAAGATTTTCATATTTTGGCTTCACTAAGTAGTTTTCTCCAGTTAACTCCTTTAGCCATTGATCCTTGAGTTCTTGATGGTCAAATTATTCCAATTTCATATGAATGTAGGTTCTAGTATCCTCAGTGGGTAAGATACTACTTGGAATTTGTGAAAATGCACCCATGGGGTCCATTTCGTAAACCTTCCATGAAAACCTTCTGAATTTCGATCGGGGTCTCTCAAAAACTTCAACCACAGTGGGAGTGGCCATTTTTCCTTCAATTCTCCTGTATATTCTTATGTAAATTACTTCTAATTCAAATCCATAGAGTTTAGATGGTTGTAAATACCTTTTCAAGCTTCGACGAAAACTAGGGTTTGATGCCAGATGCTCTGAATCACCTTTAACTCACTTCAAGTCTCTTCTGCTTTCTCCAAATGCATAAAAGTAATTTAACTCAACTTTAATTTTCACTTTATACCTTGCCGATCTGCCCTAATTCCACATTTAATGCATTCCACCCATGAAAAGTTGATAAACACTTTATGAATACACTATAAACCCTAAAATACTCCACAAATCTCCAAATTTGCATTTTTCTATTGAAAACTTTTTTGACATCTTCATAATGACATTTCATATCACATATATTTGTGTCACTGCTTGAAACCTCATATGTTTGGGTTTTGTTAGTTTTCTCTGTAATTGCTCTCCCTAAATCCACTACTAGGTTTAGTTTTTAGAAGAAATATCTACACCAGAAGTAGGTACAGATGTATTTGATTCGTCCTTATTCTTAGGTTCTTCCTTTTCCTCCCAATTTTTTTCTATTTCCTTTTTGACTTTAGTAGGATCCACTTTATTCATAGGTTTATTCCTTTGTTTCAAATTAGATTTCTTCCCATTTCTACTTCTGCAGAATCTTGAAATATGTTCTAGTTTATTGCAAGTGTAGCACATAACATTTTTTTGACCAAATTGATTTGCATTTAACCTTGATCTGAACTAGTTAGCTTTATGTCCAAATGCATTACATGTGTAGCAATATCCTTGAAAATATTGAATCATTCTACCAGTATTGAATCTATTCATCATCATCATCTAACTTCTACACGTGTAGCTCTATGTCCAAATTTATTGCAAGCAAAACATTGTCTAAAAAAGAATCCAGCATTCTAATTCATTCTACTTCTACATTATGTTGCTCTATGACCAAATTTATTGCATGAAAAACAAATACCATTGAAAGATGGGTACCTTTGAGCATTAGGTTGTCTAATAGGGATCCTTCTGGTCTTGCTTCTTTGATTCTTGATATGTCTATCATTGCCTTTAGTCTTCCTTTGATTATCAACCTTGCTAGGAGTCTAATTTTCTTTTGAGCTTTTCCCTTCTTCAAGTCCTAAACCACCTCTATCCTTGGAAGGTTTTTGAAACACAATCAACTCATCAAGCATTGTAGTACTTGTTTTGAATTTTTCCTCATGAGCTCTTGCTTTCTCTAGGTCAGACCTTAGGTTTACCACTTCTTGTTCAAGCTTTGTACATTCATCAATCTTGCTCTAAATTTCAGCTTTCTGATAGTCCTCAATTATTTTCTTTTCTTCCACTTGCACTTTTAGTCTAGTGATGTCTTCATTTGCTTTCTTCAATTGATCATTGACTTCTCTATGCCTTTCTTTAAATTTCTTGATTTGTTCTCTCAATTTCTTGATGTACTCATTTGCTTCTTTTAAGTTCTCCCTCAAAGTTTCTTTCTCATTTTCAATTTTGTCCAGATCTTCAAGAACATGGATTTCTTTAGTTGCAGAGATCTCTTTTGAAGGAATAGGTCACCTTTTATCATCCATGTGTTCAAACTTCAAGATCTTCCTTAAGTTGTTAAACTTTTCAAAAGGAACCAAGCTCTAATACCAATTGTTGAACACCCAGAATACTGAGAGGGGGGTGAATCAGTATTCCACTAAACCATTTAACTGCCAACCATTCAATAATTAAAACATATCTAACTGCAACTATAAACAAAGACATGAAAGGAATCATAACACCATAGGACACATGAACACCAAGATATTTACGTGGAAAAACTAAATGGGAAAAACCATGGTGAGGATTTTCTCACAATATATTATAACTAGTCATAAGATATTATAGGGGCACACTTCCAGGACACACTATCCTTGAGAGGCTCACAACCTAAAAATATTAAAAAATGGAGTGCGGCTCACTTCCAAAAAGAAGAACTGATGAATACACCTTCTATGTGGTGAGTTGAGTTCCAATTAAGCTCTAGAATACAAAATCTTGCACTGGTTTGTAGGTTCACGACAACTACCAACAAATTCACACAATGTCACACTATTGTGCATCACTGCTTATTACTTGTCACATATCACACATCTCTTCTCTCTTCAATAAATTTTTTTTTCACATATATACACTATTTCATCTACATACATCAATTAGGTCGACCTAATTGAGTGTATACATAATCAATTCAAAATAGCTTGTCAACTCAAACCAAAACTTCTTCCACACTCAAAAAAACCATGCAAGACATAAATTAGGTCGGTCCAAACCTAAGAAATATTGTTTAATCATCCACAAAGCGTACACCACTCATCCATGTCAGCCAGAAGAATATACAAAGCGTATATGTCAAACTTTTGTCAGTTATCTCTTTCAGCCCATTCAACCAAAATCATTGAAATTTTTTCCATAGATGCAATTAATAATCCTAACTAACATATTAAAACCACATAGGTCAATCTTTTAATATGAACAATTTCATACCAGATTACCAAATTAGAGTAACAAAAGCACTGTTTACCAGATGGGAAAAACTATCACCAAACAATGTTGGCATCAATGACAACACACCAGAGGGATTCTTCTTCATTCTTCCAACAAACTCAATGAGGTTTAACAAATTTATCCATATAACAAGTGAACATAATGTCAAACTAAGAGAACTATGATACCCATTATTATAAGAAAATTGAACTAGGTATAAATAGTCCTTCCACTTGAACTGCTAGTCCATAACATAAATATGAAGCATGTCCTCGAGCACTTGATTAAGTCTCTGCATCTAGCCATTTGTCTTAGGATGGTAGGAAAAACTAAAATTAAGCTAAGAAACCAAATAATACTACAAGTATGTCTATAATATGGATGTGGACACTAGATCATGATAAAAAATGATCTTATAAGAAACTTCATGCAAGTGCACAATTTCCTCCATAAATAAACATGCTAAGGATGCATCACTATATGATGATCTCATAAGTGAAAAATGTGACCTTGGTCAACTTACCCACCATCACCATGATGGCATCATGATGGAATGAAGATATAGGCAAACCAACAATGAAATCTAAGGAAATCATGCCCCATTTCCACTTGGGAATTACATGCAACTATAAGAGGCTTGATGAATGTTGATGCTCTACCTTCACTCTCTTACACTCTAGGAATCTACCCATAAAATTGGAAACATCGCACCTCATTCTTGTCTAGTAAAAAAATACCTAAGTTCAACATTCATATTCCTCATAGTAGGTGTGCTACATATAGGGCACAATGTACCTCAAACATCACAACCGTTTGAATATCCCTAAAAGTTGTAACATAAATATGACCAAGATGTCAAAATCGTCCATTTGACTCTAATGAATAGCCATATAACTTTCCCACAATGTCTATCTAGGACTCTATCTTTGCTCTAACCTCCTAATACCATGAATCCTCTTATAGTTTCTCCAAAATACAACTTTGTAGATCTATGCTTAGGGTCAAAATTGAGATCTCATTACCCCTCCTACTCAAGGAAGCAATGACTGCATTCTCCTTCCCTTTGATTTACTCAACACCAAATCCATACTCATAAAGAAACTTCATCTAGTAACATTGATAGGCATTTATATTTAGCTGAGTGAATATGTACTACAAGCTAGAATGCTAATGGACCAACATAAATGTCTCCTCACATAAGTGCATGGAAAACTATTGCGAATGCAAAATTTTGGGTGGGGTAATTTAGCTCATGATCCTTGTGATTTTGTGACTTATATGTAATCACTTGGCCCTCTTGCATAAGGATCACCCTCAAACCATCCAACAATGTATTAGTACAAACCATGAGATCCAATACAAGATTAGCCATTACAAGGATGGGTGCACTAGGAAACCATTTCCTAAGAACCTAGAAAGACAACTCACACTTCTTTGACCAAATAAGCTTCTTCCCTTTCCTCTGAAGAGAAGTAATCAAATTTAGCATCACAAATAATCTCTAATGAAATAGTAGTAATAAACCACTAATCCTACAAAACTAAAAACCTCAATAATATTCATGGGTTTTGGTCAATCCATAATGGCCTAAATATTCAAGGGATTCATTGAGATACCCTCACAAAATATAACATGACCCAAATACTTCACCTCTAATTGAAAGAATTCACACTTTTCCAATTTTCCATAAAGTTGATGCTCATGCAAAAAATATAGAACCTAGCACAAGTGGACCTCATGCTCCTCTACTATCCTTGAAAAATTCAAAATATCATCCGAAAACAAAACGAAAAACTAGTTGAGGTAATTATAGAATACCCTATTCATAAAACTCATAAATATCAAAGGATCATTCATCAACACATGGGAAAATTGTGAACTTTTAATGTCTATAATTAATATAAAATGCAAACAAATGAATTTCTACCTCATGAATTGAAGCTGATGGTATCTTGACTTCAATTCAATCTTAAAGAACACTTTGGCTACCTACATTTTTCAAAAAAATCATCTATCCCTGACAAGGGATTTCAATTCCTCATCATCACCTTGTTTAAATATTAATAATCAATGAACAAGTTAAGGGATACGTCCTTCTTCACAAATATGACTTGTGCATCCCAAGGTAATACACTAGGATGAATGTCCCCTTAACTAATAACTCATCTAACTATAAGTTAATCTCACTAAGCTCTTGAGTGGTCATGTGGTATGGTACAAGAGACATGAAATTTACTCATGGAATACGATCAATTTGAAAGTCTACATCTTTTTTCTATAGTATACCAAGTATCTCACTCAATAATATGTTGGAAAAATCCCTAAGGAGAGGATTATCATCAAGAGATTCCTCATGGAATTCATCCTAAAAAAATATCATTCATTAATATAGAAAAATCTGGCATCTCCTCCACATGCTCCATTTAATTTGCATGGTTGAAATCATGCAAAGTGATATGGGTCTCTACACCCCTACTATCTCTATTCATTGACCAATTTCATCCATGCACAATCAACATATGTTAACAATCAATGTTTTCTTGATGATCCTCTAACCAATCAAACCCAACACAATATCATAGGATCCTAAAGGTAGGATATGTAGATCAATGATGGTGGTGAAGGTGCCCAAATTCAACGCATTACCACCCATAAGGGAGTCCATAGAAACCTTAGCACTAGTAGCCAGCTTAAGCTATGAATTATTATTCTACCTTACTACCACAAGCCCACGACATGATACCAAGGATGGGGAATAAAGGAAATTAAAGCATCATAATTCAAAAATATAGAAGCATGAACCCCATCCAACATACCTAATGTCTCTATAAAGTTGTCACGATTCTCTACTTCATGGTTATCCACCACCTCAAATACTTTGTGAGACTTACCTTGATATCCCCCACTATTGACTTTTAAACTATATGATTCTACCTACCTATTTCTACAAACCTTTGAGGAGAAGAATGTGTATAGTGACCCTATTGGCCACAAGAGAAACATGGTCCCCTAACATGAGACAAAAAGTATGGAGGTACACTCAAATGTTGAAAGCTCAAGTGACTAGACCTAATTTGAATACTTCAAGTTGGAAATCAGGACTAGAGATTCCTATGTGTTTTTATCTTGGTGGAAATTTTCACCAAAACCCTACCCACTCAAGGGGGCCTATGGAGGCATTTCTCTCTACTACTACTACTATAGACTAGTGCTAGAGGGTGCTAAAGGTGTCTTCAAAAATCATGTAGGTTGATATTGAGAACTTGAAACCCCTAATCTAGATTGATAAGGAACCAATACCTACACTCTAATTTAACCACCAAAGCCTCTAGCCAAGTTTTTCTCTATAAAATTATCCTTCTCTATGGCAACCTCCAAGGTCTTCAATTAAAACACCCAAACAACACCACTAATCCTAGCATTCAAACCTCTCACAAAGCACTACATTAAAATCCTCTCATCCTTAGCTAAGCTCGCATACTACTTAAGCTCAAAGAAATGGTTCTCATACCAATGCATTATCATGCCAAGTTGCTTAAGCTCATGAAACTCATCAAAATGCCTCTACCTACAATGATAAAAAAGGTAATGTCATAGAAACCTCTAGAAAAGTATCCCAAGAGACTATGGCAATAGCTAAACATTTTTTCTCCTCCTGTCACCGTTAGATGCAAGAAAATTTACACAAGTACACATGTGATGGTGCACTGAGCCCTAATATTGCTACCATAGGGATGTATCAAAAACTAACAATCTATGGCAATGAAAAAAGTATCCCTTTTCCTTACATTATTTGGGAATGATTAATGTTAAAATAAACCTAATGTCGCCTTGATCTAGTGTTGTAATGTGTTTTACATATTCACATGAGATCTAGGGCCCTTTTAAGCTAAATTGACCTAATTTTGCCTTAATTTAATGTTGTAAAGTGTATTTATTTGCACCTTCACATTAAGTTTTGGGCCCTTGTAAACTAAATGAGCTTAATCGTACCTTAGTTTAGGTGTTGTAAAGTGTTGTACCACACTTTCACACTAATATAAGGATTTCATTATTAATTGTGCTTCTTTATGCCTTATTTGGCCTTATTTTGCATCCACAAGCCTTAATTAATGCATCTTTTCAAGGATAATCCTGACATAAACCAACGTCCAATCATAATTCATGTCTTTTTAGGTTGTGTGGCCTAGATTTAGTGATTTGGGACTCATACACCACCTTGGTCGTATGAGTCCCACCAAGGTTTCGGGCCCCCAAACCTGATTTTGCATCATTCTATGTAGTTTTGAAAAATGTGTCCCATAGTTAAGCCTAATGGGACTCATACGCCACTTCTGGAATATGAGTCCCATGTGGCCCAAAATAAAATTTAATTCAAATTCTTGGTGAGATTTTATCCTCCTAGATCTGATGTTAGCTTGCAGTGTTGTAATTTTGGGAAATTTGGCATAAACAAGTATAAATACAAGGTTATTTCACTCATTTTCACCTAACAATCAAGATAGCATTTCTAATAGAAAGTTTATGACTACAAGAGTGTACAAGACTTCACGAGAGCATTCCTAAAGCATTCAAGGGAAAATTTCTTCATCAATTGTTGCAGCAATTCAAGATCCATCATCAAGTCAAGATCATTAAGCATCGAGCATGTTGTTGAGCTAGTGTTGTGATGTAGCATTGAAGATCCATTTGCAAGCATAGTTTCATATCCATATTCAATATCAAGATCTACATCCTTCATGGCCATTTCATGTTATATTTTTTATTTACATCTCACAACATTATTCAAAGCATCATTTTTCATGCTTCATATTTCATGTTTCATGTTCATGCTTCATTGTTTCATCATTTGGTTTAATTACCTAAATGGGGTTTGACTTAGGCAAAACCCTATTCCCTAACAATCAACAATTTTCTCTTCTCTTTGGTGTGTGATTGCAGATCTAGGTGACTTGGAGCTTGAAGATCCTTTCAAGATTAAGTTGCAAGGTTGAAGAAGGTCATCAAGTTGTCACAAGGTACTTGTTATCTTCACGAAAAGTCACCTACAAGTTGCAAATCAGGGTTTTAGATTTGGAAACGAAGTGTGGAAGGAAGAGTAGAGATTGGAGACCAGATTCAAACCTTAACCCTCTTAAAAAGCTAAGTGGGACTGATACACCACTTGTGGCGTATGAGTCCTAGTACAAGGATTTCTCCATATTTTAGGAGATTCAGACTCACCACTATTAGATTCTAGTTTTGGCACAAAAACCCTAGGCTGGGACTAAATAACCTAGACTAGCATATGAGTCCCAGTAGGCATTAAACAACAATTTTTCAAGGTTTTGGAGCTTGTTTTGGCCTCATCCTTCTTCCAGGTGCACCTCTATTCATTCTCAGCCTGTCATTCTATATTTCAATTTCATGTCCTAGGTCATTTAGTTAGGTTTTGCATAGTACTTTGCATGTCATTTACATTTCTTCTCTTTCCAAGCCCTAGCTTGGTGATGAACCCTCTTATTATCTTTAATCATGCCCTATGATACCTTATTGCAAGATCTCTTTCCCCCTTTCTATCTTCGGATTGAGATCTCTAAGGTTTCCTTGAGTGTAACAAGTGTGAAATAGGAACCCTACCCTTTTGCTCTATTCCTCAAAGGTGGGGCGTACTATTTTCGTTGCTACACAATCAAGGGCCAAAACCCCTCCCTCAAAAACCCCTTAATAACCCTCAAATGTAGGTGGATGTGCTCATATAATGTCTCTTAGGTGCCTTTCTAAAATACTATCCTTTTCCACCACTTGCTTATCTTCCTACAAGATGAATTCTACAAGAGAAAATCCCCCACTCTAATACATCAAGGGTTCCTAAAGTACTCTCTCTCCATCTTTGGGGTACTCTTCTCTCCTTTCCTAAATGGGATGGAATGGACTAAATGTAATACCTCCTAACAAGGACCCAATCTTACTAAAATCTCCTGGCATAGAACAATAACATGTGGTGCACAAAGAGGATCCTCAAGCTAATTTTGCATAACACTTGGGAGTTCTCACTATGAATCTCAAGTTATCCCCAATATTTATTTATTTTCCCACTCTACTAAGGGAAGTATGGAATAAGAATCATCCTTCATTCATAAATAATTGTATGGGTTCGCACATACATATAACCATCTATAATACCATGCTAAAGCATACCAAGAATGAAGTCATAATATTTCCATTTAATGGTAAAAACTAAAACTTGACCACACTTCAATCACATGAGTAAACGCATAAATCAAATCTCCTAATATTTGAACATGGGCTCGAATAGCAAATGTAATTCCCCAAGCCTTACACCACAAACATTTGCTAAGTGAACCATTTTTTGAAACCATACTTAAACAAATAAGATACAACACTAACATATCATATTGCATGTCAATGCACACACTAAGGGTCATTTTACACACAACAATTCACACAAGTCATCATGGTTGCCTCAAGAAAGGTGTCACAAGAAAAATACTTACAATAAAAGGTTAGAAGGAGGAAACCATCTATTTGAATTCATCCTCAACACACACTTGATGGCATTCACAATACTAATGGAAAACCTAAGAAAGATGCAAAACCATTAAGGTATGTAAAATCCCAACTTTACATGATGACCATCACTCCCTAAACACATGGAACAATTACCAAGGAAAGGTGGGAAAACTCATAACTTACACCTAGATATGTGGGCCAAACCTCCCCTAGGAAATGTCTTGATAAATGTATCTATTGATAAATGATGCAATATTGTGTAAAGTTGGGCCCACTCCCTTGCCTTACCAATTTTATATACACATATCCACACATTTGTATCCCCCACCTTATCCTTATATACACATGCCCTGATACATGTGTCTTATCCAAGTACTTTCATATATTCATCAGCCACCAAAATATAGTTCCATTTACTCACCATGGTCATTTCCATGATTGTGGCGTTGATCCTATGATCATGGACTCGATCCTTTCCTTTCTAAAATTTAAATTCAGATTTTGGTTGACTAGTCTCTTTCATTTTCCCACCCCAAGCTAACTAAGTACACATCTTACAAAATTTGTTGTTATGTGCTAGAATTTGAAGGTATTTGATGCATTATTTTTACATCATATGGAATCCATGGTCCTCTCTCATTCTAGAGCATCAAAGGAGTTATCAATAGTGTAACATTTGGATTCAGTGCACTTAAATAATTAACAAATGTATAAACAACATTCTAGGGCCTTTGATTGTATTTTTAGATCAACTACTCAAGTTTTTTAGGGGTTGGCCTAGGAGGATGTGTACCTTTGTGACAATAATGCCAATCCTTTAAAGGTCAATCAGGTGAATAATAGAGCCCATACTCAAGGGATGAATATGTGATTATCTAGACTTGACCTAGACTCATAAACTTGATCTCCAATAAAAAATAATAATGGTAATACATATATTAACAGAGAGATAGTATTTCCTAAGTTGATACAAGCTATATTGTTCACCATTAACATACATTCTTTGGTCATAAAACTATACACATTCCACCATCGCATTTCTAAAATAACTATTACAAATTATTAGATCTATCAATCCCAACCAATCAATAATTAATTTAAACTAATTTATACTTAATTAACCTAAATTAATATTATTTTCACACATTTTAAAAGATGGTTTTTTTAATCATTAATGGAATTATATATTAAAATTAAATAGTATAATCCTTCTTATAAATATAAGGTAAATTCACATTAAAAATACCTCATAAATGTACATAACTTGCTAACATGTAATTGGTTAGGCAATTGAATGATTTTGTTAGGTTTGAGTAAACAATGTTACTTGGTAAGGAGTTTAAGAAAGGTATTTGAGCTTTCTTACAATAAAAACTTAAACAAACCTTCAAACTTATTTAAAGTCGTGGAGCCAAAACTAAGTGAAGTTAATGACTTTTCTTCGAGAGAAATCTACCAATTTAATATATAAAATTATGATTTTAACAACTCATGTTAGATGCCGTAATTATATTCTTGGAAGATTGATAATATGAAAAAGTGAAAGAATAATGAGTGGACTAGACAAGAGGATACCATGTGCATTTTAGCTTATGATTAAAACCACTTTTTTTCAATCAAATGTAAATTTAAAGGTTTTTGTAGTGAAAATAAATGCTTTCACTACATATAGTTGGATATATATTTAAACAAAACAATGATAAAATAATATGATTTGAAGTTTAGGTGGACAAATATTATAATAAATAAATAAAATATTTAGTATTTAAGAGTGCTTTTGATCTACATCTTTTATATTAATAATGTTCAGACTTTATCTTTTATCCAAAAAAAAATACTTTTGATTATAATTGTATCAAGACATTTTGATATTAATTTTTTTAGAGTGATAATTACAACACTATTATGTATAATAATAAATTATGAAAATATCATATTTCTTATTAATATATTTAGTTTGAGATTTGACAAGAGAATATATGATAAGAGTAAATGTTCCAAAATTCATAAATTTACTATAGTTGGATATATATTTAAACAAAACAATGATAAAAGTATATGATTTGAAGTTTAGATGGACAATAAATAATATAATGAATATTATAATAAATAAATTAAATATTTAGTATTTGAGAGTGATTTTTATTGTAATTGTGTTAGGATATTTTGATGTTAAATTTGTTGGGAATGATAATTAAATACTATTAAGTATAATAATAAATAATGTAAATATCATATTTCTTATTGATATATTAAGTTTGAGATTTGACAAGAGAATTTATGATTAAAAATAAATATTTCAAAATTCATAAATTGATTATATTTCACTTTGGTTTATATCCTTTACCACAAAATTGATCTCCACACTTTGTCATAGTGGATTGACATGTAGAGTTGAATGTAGACCCATAGAAATGAATGAAATGAAGGGAATGGATGGTTGATGTACTTATGTCTGAACACGGGTGATGTTTATAGATATTACTTGGAAAATTGTTAAGTGAGGGTCATGTTCTCCTCATTCAATCTTCTAAATAGATTAATTCAATAGAAGTTAACCAAGATTAAACAAAGTAGATAAGCATTTAGTATGTTGAAGATAGTGATGCAATTAAAATGTTCTATGGTACTACCATGATTCTCTCATATAAAGGCTTTCATCATAATCCTTAGGTTCCTCTAAAATGGACTAGGGTTAGTATCTAAAAGCATTGCCCTATCGTGCAATTCGAAACAAGTTACACTTTAATTAGCCCATGATGACTAGTAGAGGGAATCATGGGCCCAAATTAAAAAAATAAAATTTAATAGTTTGGGGTTCAAATTTGCACCCAAAGGAAACGACCTAAGCCATTTATATACCCAAAAATATAAACCAAGGTGATGCATGATAGAAATGTAGAATGAAATCATAATACAAGGGATGATTCATGGTGGGGATATGTCAGTAGTATAGATTTTTTATAACTTCCCACACTAGATATTTTCCCTTGTGTATTAATCAATGTGTAAGGATAACCAAGTCATCATGGATCTAAATCATAAGGGAAAAGGGGCATGGGTATGCAATTTTCACCATTATAATTTCTCCCCATTTTTACTTACATGCAAACTACTATGAAGATTCATGTCAAAGTAAAATTAAGTAGTCAACATAGAAATTAAATATTTACACTTAAAGGATACATATATAGATGATGGTTCTTATAGTCTCCTCATTGTGACTACTCCATTAAAAACCTATAAAACAAAGAATATGTAATAAGTAGCATTTATTACATATTTAAATAGGTATTATCCACAACTTGTTTCATAAAATCTCTTTAAAATAGTAAAATTAAAAAAGATAAGGGTAAAAGATTTAATCTAAGAGGAAAGTGGCTCAATTTGGATAAAATAAGGTGCCGAAAGATTCTCAATAAGCAACAAAGGGTGTTGGATATAAAAAAAATAAGGTACCAAAAAATTACAATCATGTGGGAAAGAATCTAAATTTACAAATAACTAAATAAGGGTTCTATCTAAGAATAAAAACTTATATATTATTTGAAATAATAATAAAGCTCTATCTAGTACCAAACAAACACACTTTCAAAACTTGCACAAGAAGTTTCCTTGAAAGTTTGTTATAAGGAGGAATATTCCTTTTTTCAAATGAGTGAAGAAAGAGAATATTCTCATGGGTGAGAAAATTTAGATATTTAGCAAATTAAAACAAAGTTTTAATGTGCAAAAGGGGAAGAAATATTCCTTTTGGAGGAATGTACAAAGGAGGAATATTCCCTTGCAAGTGGGAGGATTAGTAATTGGATAATTAAACAATGTTAATTATGTAATTCTAGAAGAATTACATGATATTCATTAAATAAATGATTTAATGAAAAGGGGAGATATGATATGACATTTAATTAAATAACTTAGGGTTATTTAATTAAAAAGGACTTTAGGGTTTTAAATTAAATATCTTGATTTATTTAATTTAATAAGACAAAGTGTTAGCATGAAAGGGGGTGAATTAACCCAATTAGATTAATTAGATCAATAGATGAAAATGGCCTAATTAATTAGATAGCTAGGATAATTTGATCAATTAAGCGAAAAGAGGATGGTTTTCAAGACGAAATGATGTTAGTTATCTTATTCGAGTGCATGATATCATTCAGGACATTTTTAAGTGTCTACAAAGACATTTGGAGTGTAACATTGTGTATCAAGGGAAAAGGCAGGTGACGCACGAAAAGAGGATGGATTGTTTGTGTCATGAAAGATAAGTGGCACATATGGATGTTGGGGGTCTTGTGGGACAGTGTTTGGCATACCCAATACTGTGTTGGCCTCCAAATTTTGATTGTTGACAAGTGAGTGCCCTTGAAGGGCTTGGAGTAGTGAGCTTCCTTTGGTGATCATAGGTTGGCTTGGTGCGTGAGATGATGATGGTTGTGAGATGGGTTGGACTATGGTTAGGAAAGATTGTGTGAATGATGTTTGTGGCATGTTCCCCAAGGGTTGTTCAACAATGGTGTTTATGTCAAAATCGAGAGTTTAGCCCCTTATTTTGCCAATGCCAACATGTATTGGGTGGGATTTAGTTTCATGACCGTGTTGACAAGTTTGTGGGCTTTTGGATTTTGTACTAATTCAAGCAATTCATCTTGGGACATCTCTTTGTAATTGGTTGTGACATACTCCACATGGCAACCCCCCTCTTGAAGATCTTGTGGTAGTTAAGGGGGATTAGGTGGAGGGTTGGTAGATACCTTAGGGTTGAATTCAGTTTGACTCAAATCACTTGTGGTTGATGTTTCTTTGTTTTTCTCCATTCTCTTCTTGTATTGTGATGTTGTTTGGACCATAAAATTTAGGATCAACTTTTTGGGTTAATCCAATTTTGGGATACAAAAAAAGCCTCTAAGGTGTGTTTTAGGATCAAGATGATATGAACGATGAAGGGTGTAGACACATAAAATTGACCTAGGCCTGCAAGTTCTATTTTCCTCGTATTTCTTCCTAGCATAATTAAGATATTTAATTATGCCCTATGGTCCGATTCAACTATTAATTAAATAATTTGTAATTATTTAATTAATTCATGTCTTTTTATTTCTCTTGATTATTTAAATAAATGAATTTTATTTATTTATTAAAATACGTCACTAATTCCCTAATGTCTTTCTATGATTAAATAAATTCTTAAATTTATTTAATTATGTCTTGTCCATTATTTCCTCCTGATTATTTATTTAAATATGTTATTAATTTCTAAATGTCTTCTCATAATTAAATAAATTCCCTAATTTATTTAATTATTGTCCACTTGGGCATTTTAAATAAAATTATTTAAGATTGTCTCACATAACCCCACCTTTTTAAATTAAATTAATTTTTAATTCAAAATAACAACTTTCCTCCATAAATAAATAAAAATTCTAATATTATTTGATTTTCCATCTCTCTTTTTCCATGACATCCTTATCTCCTTGTCACATGTAATCTTGTCCCTTGATTTGATCCAATATTGACCATTCATTTCAAGTTTACCCTAATATTTCCCTAACCCTAATTGTGGGTTGTCACATTCAATCTTGACCTAGATTCTAGGGCATTTGTCAATCTTTAATCTTGGCCATTCATCCAAAATTGACTTTTCTATAAAATGGCAATTTTGGCCTCATTTGACACACTTCATACTTCATACATCTACATCTTAGGCATTCTACATCTCTTGGCATCTTCATCTTAAGCATACTTCATATATCTCAAGCTTTTGGCATCTTGGCATTTTTACACTTTAGGCTTGCTTCATAGTTGCTTAGTTGCATTGTGAGGTCTTTTGAGTAGAATCCTTCAACATTTGCTTAGGACATTGTCATTATCATAAGTTTCTCATCACAAATCTGAGGGAAAATATCATATTGCAACAAATAGAGAAGGTGCAATGGAGGTCAATCATGGAGGTTGAAGACATTTGGTAAACTATTTCCTTGTTTTCATGTTATTTACTCCTTTGTACTTCATCATTTGCTTTGGGTTATCTTATTTTGTGCTCTAATATGCTAACCTAGGTTTTTCCCTAAGCTACAAAGGGATGGGTGATATGAATGTTGGAACCTTAAGAACTTTTGGATAAATACTAGAATTTAGGATTTTGATTTGGATGATGAACTTGTAAACCCTAAGATGTTAGATGTGGTCTTAGGATGAACTTGTCCAAAAAGAGGTGCTAATTTAACTACGTGTGTGAAAAAGGACTCATTCCCACATACCTAACTAAACAAGATGGTTTTGATTTGGGTCTAAAAGGATTTACCAAAAGTCTAGCATGAGGATGCTTTCAAAGTTCTAGAAAGTTTTTTGTGAGATGGATTTTGATAATTTTTTTGAGGATGGATGGAGGTGTTTGTTTTGACCCTAGATGAACCTAGAAGGACTTCGTTTACAAGACCAAGGTGTTGAAGAACATGCTCTATCCTATGAATGACTTAAACCCAAAAAGATCAATACCTTAAATAAGGGGCTCATATTGGACATAAAAATCTAGATCATCCTTGAAAAGGTATCTATAAAAATTTCTTACCAAGATATCTTTATTGTGATAAAGACCCACAAGGTGTTTCTTGACAGATTTTTGACTATGATGCCTAAGTTTGAAGTGACAAAATGTGGACCTTTGTTTAGGAACTTTGATCTTGCGAGAAATCATGACAACAAATACATGTGTGGGGTCCAATTGTGAGTTAATGTTGATTAATGTATTCTTTTTACCACATCAACTTGTCTTGCTTATATTTCAAACTAAATGTCTATGTCTAAGCTCCTTTTCATTCCACATGGTCCATTATACGAAAATCAAAGAGCCAAGGCCATAGTTTCCCTAGGTTGACTTTGAAGAGAGTGAATTGAGATATGAGCCCAAGTATTTAGAAGACTCTAAAGATGAGATCTTTAGGGACAAGCAGTAATATTGGACTCTTCAAAGGTATTCACTCTTTTCAAAGGGTTTGAAATTGGGTGATTGTTAAATGTTTGTTTCAATGTTTTGGAACCAAGCAATGTGTTCAACTGACTTGTAAGAATGAACAACCTAGGTTGAAGAGATACTACTTGTTGAGTCCCCACTCGGATTGCTCCAAACACTAAGACAAAGTGAACAACTAGAGATTTGGTGACATTGGCTCCCCCCTTACACGACATAGGCACACCAAATCTCAAACCCCGAAGATCTGAAGATCCGAAGGATTTTCTGTCTCTATAATGAATAGTGGAATGTGGGGTGGCTTCAAAATGACCATTCCTGCACCAGCAAGTATAAAGGTTTTTGGTCTCTGTTGAGTCATAGTGTCCCTAATGAAGCTGCAGTCTTCAATGGAGGACCTTTGCTAGAAGAAATATTCAACCACACAGAAAGTGTTACAACAATGGCATGCAAATAGAGATTCTATTATGTTATATGAGATATGTTACAAGAGTACATATACCTAATTAAATAGGCAAGAGTGAAAACCTAAAATGCACAAGATGTTGCTAAGTGTCTAAATCACACTACATGTGACAACATGCGAACCCTACCTAGGAAATGATAAAATATTGAGATAAGTTCTAGAAGGACAACTCATCTTCTAGAATGAATCTTATCTCCTACAAACATGGAAAGGGGAATTACCCCATTATTAATGATATTCTAATGATGCAACCTAGGACTAAATTAAATAAATGAAAGACCTAAGTTAACTTATCGTAGTGTAATAAATAATTAATTACACTAACAATCTCTATAACAAGTTGGTTCTTAATTCAAAATTTTGAGATAAAAATGGTGTCATACATGCGACAAGATTAGCTCAATTAAGAGGCCTCCTAGTCCCTTCCTAAGAAGGGATTTTAGAATATCACACAGATACTAGGGGTGGCACTTGTCGGTATGGGACAACAACACCAGTTGGTTGATGACTTTAGTCACAACCGATTAATTTATATATTAGACTAAAATGAAAGCACCACTTGGGTCGTTCCCTCTCACAAGTTGGGAGGTAGGACCTCTAAAGGTAACAATTTGACATGAAAACAAAATGTGCAAAAAAATATCAAGATGTTTTTCGCCACCCAAAATCTCCAAAAGGCGTAAGGGGAGAGGATACACACTTGAAGTGCACAAAAAATGAAAAGTTACACTTGAGTGTTTCTCGTCACCCAAGATCACACGAAGCACAAAGGGAGAGGATACACACTTGAAGTGTGTCAAAAACAAGATCACTCACTCAAACACTTGTTCATTTTATCCATCAAAGCAATAGTGAGTTCATTTTAAGCACCAAAATGAGTGTGAGTTTGCCTTATTCAATTTTAACCCAGCATAGCAATGTCTAGTAAGTTTGTAGGTTCAATTTTAACCAATTTGAAAAGCTCAAGTCAATGATTAATTTTAAACCCAAAATGAAGCTAGTTGGTCCTAAAACAAAAAATGAAAGTAGCAATGGATGCCCTAGGCTATTATAATATTAAAAATGTTTTTTCAATTCCAATGCCTAATTCTCCAACTCAAATCTACTTGTTATTTTTCTAGATTTCTCTACCTTGCTACACCATCATATTAGTGATCCCAATGTGGGAGAGAGACTGCCACTAATTCTTTATGTGAACTACAAACATTACAAAGCTATCACATATAAGATTTATTTCAATGTGAGAGAGGCCATCATTGTTTCTTTACACTGAATAAGAACAAAAATATAAAACAACTAGAATAAGAACAAAAATTTGATTCCCCCAAGTGTAAAATTTTAGCCGTATACGTATCACCCAATCATATTGTTCAAACACGATAGTCATATAATAATGAAATTCAAAGCATCTCACAATAATATAACCTTCCTACAAAAGGATTTTGGAAGCTGAGAAGAAAATATCTGAGAAGTAAAGCAACTGTTAGTTTTGTGGAAGTAAAGCTTTTCATTAGTTGCAAGGGACCAAACCCTTCCTAGATGATTCCTATGTATCATACTCTTATGGTATACTATATGGCCCATGGTCATGAGCCTTAGTGAGTGAATAAATGATTTCCAACATGAGCCTCCATGATAATATGAACACCAACGTCACCATGGTAGCAAGGGTTTACCTAGAGCAAAGCTAGCAACCCCCAATTTCAGCTGCATCTCAATGTTCTCAATCAATTTCGATTGAAATGGCGAAAGGGAGTGGGGAGGGTTCGATTCCAGGATGTGTGGACAAAACCAACACGGACTGAGTATTGGGCCTATCAAATTCAGGGAAGCAAATGGGGGAGGGTGGCAATAGGAAGTTGTATATGAAGCAAGTGATGGGGAGACAACGATACAAAGTGACGTGATTATGTAGAAGCGTAGACAAGGCATGAAACTGTTTGACATGATGCATCAAGCAAATGCAATATTTGTAGGGTATGCACAAGATAGATTTTCCAAAAAAAACAGATGCTAAGCCTCAAACAAAATAGATTGCAACTGCATAATTTAATTTGTCAACTCCTACAAGGTTACGCACGGTTAATTCACTCAAAAGTAATACAAATAAGTTGAAATTGCTGCATTAAATCTCAATTTATGTTAGATACTTCAACAATAATTAAAAAAACTAATATAAGGAGAATTTTAGTATGCATAATATCTAGGAGTACAAGAAAGGTCAATATATTCAAAGTGTATGATATAAATTAAAAAAAAATAGGCCTTCACTTAAGGAGAACAAACATAAACAAATGCGTGCAATTTGTTCCAATCATTCAAAATATTAAAGTTGTATCTGTTGCTATGGAAGGAAAACGAGACTCCAAACTACAAAAGCTTTTGGTGTTTCTCAAACAAAATACAAACAGTGACGTCATAGATAGCAAGACAATCAACCATGAACAAAATACAATAATTAGTTGATTATTTGATTAAGAAGACATAGATACCACGGTGGGTGCCAGAATGTGAATGCTCAATCTGCATTTGGTCAAACATGAACAAATATAAGAATATTATTCATTTTAAACAAGACAAATAAAAACATTCCCTATGAAATTGTTGAGCATGAAAAGAAAATGAAAACATTATCAAAATAACATGAAACAAACAAGTAAATGAACATGAAATCTTATATTAAACTACTCAAACCATCATCCCATAGGGGGATTGGTGTCACTTTTGATGTGGAAAGTGACCCTTTCCCAATTCCTTTGATAAGCTCCAAGATGTAAATGATTATGAGATTGATGCAAAATGATGATGAAACCAAGTTAAAATATGATGAAAGTGAGTGTAAATGAGTGATGAATGTGCCTATAATAATATTGCATAAGATTGTGGATCCATTTCAAGTAGAAGAGGCCTCTACTTATAGGAGTGAAAGGTTGAAGAATGGATGAAATTAGTGAATGTGGGACTAAGACATGAGTCAATAGCATTGTGACACTTGTCACAAGGCTAATGAAAGCCATGGGGATGTGTGTGGAGCACATTTTTAAATATGTGAAGAATTTAAGGCATGTAGGTGGATTTGTAAGAGGATGTAAGGGAATTGAATGAATATAGTTGAGATGTAAGAGGGATAAGATGGCATGTAAGAGGCCATTTAAGGCAAAGGTGGCTCTTGTAAGAACATTTAAGACCTTTGTAAGAGGCTTTAAAATCCTTTTGGAGGGAAATTTATGAATGGGTGGTTGAGGGGAATATTCCTAGGAATATGCCTTTGTGAGGAAAATAGGCTATTTAGTTAATTAGAAGAAATTATTTTCATGTGCAATTTGGTTAGTTGACCATGGGTTTAGTTTGACCAAGGTTGAGTCAAAAGCTCTAGAGAAAGGGGTAATGGGGATTATGAGGAGATTAGAGTTAATTAATTCAGAATTAAATCAAATCAAGTGGGTTAGGGGATTTATGAATTTTGATTTAAATAACTTGATTTATCTAATCAAATGAGAGGACTTTAGGGTTTTAATTAAATAATTTGATTTATTAAATTAAATGTGGTGAACATTAGTGAGCAGGAAGTGAATTAATCTAATAAATTTAATTATTGGATTAATAGGAGAAGTTGATGAAATTAACTAAATAATAAAGATTATTTAATTAATTGATTAGTGCAGAATTAATGATTTTAGGAGGAAGTGATGTTAATTAATCAGAATTAGATGCATAATGCCAATCAGGATTATTTGAGTGTCTACAATATCCAATACATCACAATGAAGGATTATTAAAAGTATTAAACTAGGTTGTGCAAGATTCTAGGGGTATCCTCAACACACCTCAAGGGTATGTGAGGCTTAATCTATGAAGATGCAAGTAAAAAATGTTAACAACTAGGAGAAGAGGGTAACACACCCTCATCATCCACTTCCCCAACTTGGTATAAATTTCTTGGAGTCTTAGCTCAAATAATAAGTTTCTAACTTCTAAGATATGTGTTTTTTGATTCAGCCCTCACTCTGTATATTTTATTAGAACACTAGAGTTGAGTTCATCCCCTTGGTGATGAAATCTAAGGCATGCCTCCCAAAAATAAATTTGGGAAGAAGTAAACATTTTTATTCTCAAGATCATGCAAGCATGTGAAAGATGAGCATACACACTCACTTCTTCAGGATTAAAAGATAATGGTACATTAATTACCCTAATTTAAAGTGTGGAGGTGAATTTTAATCCCTAAATTAATGATTATAAAACAAAAAAAAGGAAAAGACAAACATAAATAAAAGAGGTCTATACATAAGTTTTCTTTGGGTCCTACAAAACCACAAGATTAGGAGTTTGAAATTTTTTTCTTTAGCTTGCAAGAGAGATAGTTTTTTAGGTTTGATTCTTTGGGAAATGTTGCATTCAAAGGATTAGTCATACTATAAAATAAATTACTTCCAATTAAAAAATAGATGGCACCATCATATTATTTATAAATTTCTAATAATAAAAAATCATTGAACTTGGAATTCATATGTAAAAGTTACAAACATTCAAAGTTTTAAAATGAAATACATATTTTAAATAATTATACCTAACTATTGGTGTACAATTTAGAAAATTGACTTGGTCTGTTGGGGCTCAAAATCAACTTTCCAACATCCATAAGAAGTCAAAAATATGATTAGTGAGGAAAAAGTTACAACTATTTAGTGGAAGGAGATTTTTTGAAAGATGTAAAAGAGGACATATGATAGGTATTTAACTCCTTTCAACTTGTCTCTTAGTTTCCACTATGAGTAGGGGTTGTGGGCCTAGTTTTTAAAAACTTGGGGTGTTAGATTTAAGCTCCTTGTGACCAAGGTTAGGATGACAATGCAACCAAGTGTTAGATTGGGGTTCAGTAGAGATCCTAGTCACTCAAATGACTAGGGGCCATGGGTTCTACAAAAATGATAAAAAATGAAATACAAGAAAGCCCTTTTTTGGTGTGTGGGACTATATATCTATTCATAGACTACGTATCCACTCAAAATGATAGTGGATGTATATATATCACATTGATTGATATATATTTATGTATATACCACACAAAAATGTGTATATATCAATGAGGGGATTTTTATGTATATTAGTGTGTATATATGATGGGGCATTAATAGTTTTTGATAAGGTGTAAAACAGGTTTGGAAGGGACCCGAAACCCTTTACAACCAAAGATAGAGTTGCAAAAAACCTATAGCCAACCAAGAAAAAAGCCCCCAAACAAGACACTTCAAGATTTACATTTAGAACTACTCTTGCGGGAGCGAAGAGTCATGCCAAAAGAAGGCTTAGAGAATTTTTCTTTCTTTCCCTTTACAGTTATCCAACCTTCTTCCACTTGCGCTGCCTTAGCATGCCATGCTTGCATACTACAATCCAGAAGAAAATTTCTTGTAGCCACTGTCGCAGAGGTTTCATCAGTTTGTCTTCCAGTAGGCAATGTCTTATCAGAAAGGCTACCAAATATGGCAGCTTGAGATCCATTCACACGCTCAACTGGGGTATCAACAGGAAAATATTTTGCAGTATCAACAACCCTAGCATTTGAGACGTCTGGGGAGGATGCCCCATGAACCTGTGAATCCAACGCAACCACCTCAGAAAAGCTCCTATTTTGCTTTGGTTTCTTCTCAGTCGTATAGTGTTGTTGAGAGACACCTTTCCACCATGTAGCCGTTATTAGGGATTCATGAGTATATGCTAGCAAATTTTTGTGTATATATTTTAAGGTATGACTTGGGTTTGCGAGTATACTTTAGGGGATTTATGTGAGTTTGTATATAAAAATCTATGTACTAGGTAAAAGTACAAACCCGTGTCACACTTTTATAAAGAGATCAACCAACACAAACACAAATTCTCAACTTCGACCACATAAAGCAGTCTTTATGTTTTGAATTTCAAAATGATGTAAACCAGTGAATTGTAGAACTCTTGATGAAGTTTATTCTTATAATTTTTAAAAAATTGTTTTGATATTTTTTATAAATTTAAGAGCAGATTTCGAAATGCTAAAGATTTTAGAAAAAAGTGATGTTGAGTTGACGTAAAAAAAATAGAAAACAATTTTATTTTCCCCTATGTTTTCTCAAATAGATAACTTCAATATCTAGTGCATGAAAAAAAATCCGATGTATATTTTTCTTGTAATAATGTGTTAAACTGAAATGTACCAAAACTTGATAGTTTTCATTTGATGTCAACTATTGTCTATTGTTTTAATCATTTAAAAAAAAAACCCTTTTGGAGAGGATTCTCTCCTCTAGTGCACCATATACTTTTCAAATGTTTTTAATATGTTTTAATATTTTTTAATTTCTAATCAACCTCATTGTTTATTTTAACAACCTACTTGCATTATTTAAAATGAAAAACATATTAAAAATAATCTAAATATCAAAAAAATATATCTTTGGATTCTTGACTCTAAGCTCTACAAAAGGGTATTTTTAGTTTTTTGAAAAAAGATATTTTGACTAAAGAAATATCATGTTCAAGTGGAAAGTTTTAGAAATTTCTAAAAAAAGATGAGGTGTCTGCCAACAAGGATGCCACATAGATAGTTTTGGGTGAAACATACATGCAAATTGAGTCCGATTTTAACTTGACAAAGGAAAAAATTATTTTATTATTTTGGGAGAAAGGGTTTCACTTGAAACTTTATCTGCCATGTATAGGTCACGTAGTCTCAGACGAAACTGTTTCACCCGAAATTGTTTAGGGCGATACAGTTTCACTTAAAACTATTTAGTTGGCCGAAAGTGTGACACATGTTTGTGCTTTTACCCTACTATATATCTTTAGTGTATACATACTAAAATATGTAAAAAATAACATATATATGCCAGGATATAACATAGTCCATATGGTACTAACGATACATTCATACAAATTATGTACAATCAAATATATAAATGCCTTACAAAAACATATAATTTTGTAAGCAAAATATACATGATGTTAAATGTCAAAATTTATCTCTTGGCCCCTCCATATGCAACTGTGCCATTCATTTCACATTAGGAGGTTCCTAATAAAAGTTGATATCTGAAACCACCTAAAAGGATAAAAACCTACAAGACAAGAAACAAAAAAAACTCACAAACGCCAATGCTAGCTAATAGGTTAGCATGGTTCATGCTAATTTTACCAAAATGTATTCAATAGAAAAGGAAAACAAAAAATAAAAGGACTTAGAATCATAAAGAAACTAAGTCTTATTACCAAATCCAACTATAAACATCTAGATTGAGCACATTAGTACGACTTTCTTGTAAATGATGTGGATCGAACTCAACATCATAACATCATAATATTTTTATAATAAAAGTGGTAGAGTAATTTTACATAAAAGACTTGATGTGTGAATGATGAATGAAATGATAAATTTATAGAATTTTGGAAGATTAAATGAATGGTGAGCAATGATAACTTTAAGAAACTCCCCCTCAAAAAATATATAAAATCTTGGTGAATCTTTCATTTTTTTGAAAAAAAAATATTTCTATTGGCAAATATTTCTTTTTTTTTTGAAAAAATATTAATTTTATCGTCAAATTTTTTACATCACTAAATTTTTATAGAAAACCTTTGTGAATTTTGGAAAATATTAGAAAAATACATTAATTATGATGGTGAATCCTTCCATTTAAAAATAATAATTCTTATGGAAAAGTAGGGACTCGAGGGTGGAAATGATCAATAGGTGTAAGGGGTAAACAAGTTCTAATATTTAGTTGCAACCATTAATTTAAAATATAATCTAACAACCCTTGTTGTATTTTGTGATGTAAAATGTAACTACAATCTTTAATGCTTATAGGACTGAAAATTACTTTTGGATCATTGATTTCATTGAGCATTATAGATTGCAGGTACATTTTACCTTGCATGATACAATGATGGCTGTTAGATTATAGTTTAAATCAATGGCGACAACTAAATATTGGAAACATATTCCTAAAACAACTAATAATTATGGTATACTATTGGCAAAAAAATTTAAATTTCTATTATAACTTATAAAAATAGGCGAATCTAATCTAATCATGTCTCAAATTGTATGGCAAAATTTTGAGATAATTTTTTTAATAAAATAAATGCTTTAGCGATTTAAATAAGACAAATACTTTTTTGCAAAAATGTGGCAATTTAGGGCATGTTACAACTTGAATTATTAGCCAAATTTTGATTCCCAAATTTCATCTATTAGCTAATTGGTGAATATTTGTCGCTAAAAAAACCACTGATGGTGAGGATTTGATCAAGGAATAGGAGACAACTCAACTGGTTGCAAAGTCAGCTTGAAGAGGTGGAGGAAATAACTCAACTAAGTTTTATAATTGCCATTTCATCTCCTGAGAGAACTATAATAAATTATTTATTTCATTAAATGGATAATGAGAAGAAGTTACTAAATAAAAGAATGAGTCAGCTTGTGAAGAGATAATAATGAAATTTATTAATTTATTAAAAATAGATCATGAACTCACATTAATTAAATAATAAAAAATATTTAATTAGTTGATTAATTAATATATAATATTTGATAATAAATAGATATTTAATGGTGTAATAATGTGATAATAATGATAATTAATGATAGTGAATATGATAAAGATTAATGATAAATAATAATGATAATGGCAATGGTAATACATGATTGATGATTAGAATAATATTTTTAGTGTCTACATATATATATTTGAACTTATTCATTCCAAGCACTAGAGTATAAATAAACATTTGATGTTTAAGATTATTCTCTTTTTATAGGGCAATACATTCAAATCCTACACTCAACCATATGAGTTCTTACACCACGAAAAGCAACAACAAAATCTTCTCTTCAAAAATAAAAGTTGTAGAAGAATACATGAAAACTTTGAGAGTTAACAACTTTCTCTAAAATACAAAAACATGCCTAATAAATCACATTATTTGAAAGGAGGTCTTGAACCATTACAAAATAATCAAAGCCCAAAACAATTAAGAAAAAAACGAAAAAAACCAAACAGACAAATATGACAATATAGGAGAAAAAACCTTAAAATGAAATTCTAAAAAAAATGATTTAGACTAATTTTTTTCAAAATGATCACTTAATGGAAAAGGACACCCTCTCCTACAAATCTTAATGCAATGATTAAACTTGAAAATGAAAAAATAAATCTTATAACATACCCCTCAACTTTAATAATATACATGCAAATTGACATTTGTCCAAAACACATTAACTTGACACCTTGCAAACAAATGACCAAGATAAATTAAATTTTACATTCCATTATCTTTTTATTATAAAAATTCTTAATGCACATTGAAGAAAATCATATTTACTAATGAAAAGCAAAAAAAAATTAAAATAAATAAATAATAATAATAGCAACTAAAAGTGCCTTATTTTTAAATAAGGCACACATACCATAAACGAAAAGCCTAAGAAAAATTAATTAATAGCCAACTAAAAGCGTCTTATTTTTAAATAAAACACAGAAACCATAAAAACGTGGAAACCGATCAATTAGCACAAATTAGGAAAGAGAGAAATGCTTAATGTGAAAGCTATAGTCAATATTTAGGTATTTTACTCTATTGGTCTATTCCTCCACCTCTATTTTATTTTTCCAAATATGGTGCATCCTCTTTGAGCCAAGAAAGAAGAAAGGTTTTTAACGCACATGGTGAGACAATACTTAGTGGAATGTGACTAACTTTAGCAGCTTGTCAAATTAGGTAATCTATATGGTGCTTATGACATGCCATATTATAAACAATGAATACTTTATCACCTTGATTTGTATTAGACAAACAAAAAGACATTTTAGGAAGCATATAATAATTTAAAAGAGCCATAAGTTCACTAAAAGCCCATACCATTCCACATCACAAGTGTGAATGCAAGATGAAATAAAGGCTTCCACCTAAGAACACAAGTTGTCAAATGTCATCCCCTACCATTGCCATCAAAGGGGGTGTGGCAGTCAATTATAAAAAGTGCAATTTAAGCTCACTAGGTGACAATGTTACCTTAGCATTAACATCAAATACATTTCTACAAGTCAGAGTCAATCACAGAAGGAGCCCACCTAGACTCAATCAGAGAAGGGGCCCACCTAGACTCAAAAGTGGACATTGGCAATGCAATATGCCACTTGAGCTCATCAGGTGGATACCACTGTTCCACATCACCAAAGACAAAATCCAAGCATAGTTTTCTTTGGTTCAACACCAAGCATTGTTCTTGTGTTATTTTAAATACCCAAAACACCAACGAGTCCAAGCATTGTATGCTTTTACAAAACTTAAAGAGTACTAGAAAAAAGAGCAACTATGCAATTTGCCACTTGGAGACTTGGTGTACAACATGGCGGCCTCTCCAAAAAGATAAGTTAAATTGCATGGGAACAATATATTTCTTGTCCAAATGCAATAGAAGCCAATTTTGTTTCTTCTACAATAAAATATTGCAAAGGTATTTCTACCCACATGCACACGGTGAAATATACTTGGAATGATTTTTCTAATGTTGGTTTTTTATTAAATTCGACAGCGTGGGACCCACTTTATACGACGAGCACTTAACTGCCAGTTTTAAATAAAAGCGCCGGCAATTTAATTTTTAATTGAGTTATGAAATCCGCAAGATCTGCTTAATAAAAAAATAAATTTAATGCTAATTCCAATTCCAAAGAAAGGAATTTGGTGGCTTTGCGGGCAGACATTCCAAAGCGCTCAGCAATTAAGGGCATAATTATTTTTAACGGTTTAGAAAACGATATTTATTGATTGGAGCGTTTTTTTGTGGCCTTTTAATAAAATTGACTTACAGCTGATTTGCCGCTTATGTTCAAGCTTACAAAATAATCATCTCCTGTGCTGTTCGTTGCTTCTTCTTCTCTGTTTCCGTGGCTTGCTCGGGATTCGATCCTTAGAACAGGTATATGAAGAAAAGAGGAGAAAAGACAGACGATTTAATGTTAAATTGAGTCCAGTTCAGGGAAATTTTCAAGGAGGAAACTTAAAAGCAGATTCGTTGATGGGAAATCTAATGTTTTGCGGTGAGCTGCGTTAGCGAAATTTTGTATGGTTATTTGCCATTTTTTGGCCATTTTATCGATATTTGGGGGATTGGCTTTAGAATAATTAATGCTGTAAGTAGAAATTTGCGTGTATTTGGACACAAATCAGCGAAAGTTTGTGCGTTTAATCCGTTTTGATGTGTTTTGAAATATAATTTGCAGAAGTTCGTAGTGATTTGTTACTACGGCTCTTTGTGCAAATTATGTTTTGTTTTGCTTTTCTGCATTTTTAGAATTTGGCTGATTATTTTTGGAAAATTTATGTTTTAAAGTTGAGTTTTGTCGGCAAATCTAGGGGTACTAGAATTTTTTTTTCCCTTATTTTCATTAATTTTTGGATATATGGCAGTTTTTGTTTTTTTTGAGAAATTTGTGTTTCAATTGGATTTTAGCAAGTTTTTTACGGATTCTAGGTAGTTTTAGGCTGCTTTTATTTGAATTCGATTGATCTTTCTGTGATTGATGAATCGCTTGAGGAAGAAGTTATATTTTAGGCGGAAATTTGCAAGGGACTTTCTCTGTATTTTACTGATTTCCATATATTTGGTCGATTGTTGAGGGAAGTGAATGGAAATTGCAAAGATTTGTATGGCTCTTCGTGATGAATTTGGCGGATTATGTGTTGGGCGAAAATATGAGAAATGTAAGGTTTGCATCGGTTGATATTTAAGTATTTGGTTGATTGTAGTTTGGAAATTGTGTTTTATCGTAAAGTTGGGTGGAATGTCTGCAAATTTTCTGGAATTTCGTGTGTCTAGTCGCTGGTTTTTTTGAAAATTTCCTGTTGGTTTGGTGATCTTGGAGCATAGAGTGGATTCTGTCTTGATAATTTGAGGTTTGTCTTATAATGAACGGGATTTTGCCAATGTTCAACATTAATATGACTTGGTGGAAATTTATATCACATGCTGCAATTTTGTCGATCTTTAAACATATGGCTGATTAAATTTTTATGTTTCAACAAGCGAAGTATGCAAAATCTTAAGTTATGAGTAGCTTTTTCCTGAAAACTTTCAAATTTTTGTCCGATTAAGTTTCGAGAATTTGTATTTTTATTGCAGGAGAATTTTGTAATTTTTTTAGTATTTAAACCTATACGAGAAACTCTCTGCGATTTTCCTGTGGTTAAGTTGAAATTTGAACATGTGGCGGCTTCAGTTTGATAGCATTCGACAGAAAGTGAAATTTCCAGGTCTTTTTTGGAATTTTGTATGCAACGTGTTTCTGTTTTAAACCATCATATAGATTACTTGTGCGTGGAAATTTTGTGGGTTTTAAAAAAAATAGAGTTTCAGTTGGAATTTTCCTTTATAGAAGGATTTGAGTCCAATATTTTCGTTTTTGGAGGATTCTTTGACACGGCAAAGGAGACTTGAAATAGAAAAACATAGTTATGATTGTGGTTATCTTTTTCTTGAGATCGAATTTAGAGCATTATAGTTCTCCCATTTGGATTATGCAGGATGCTCGTAATTCCAGTCCGCGTAGGACATTGTTTCGTGGAAGAATTTGATTCAACTCGGGTTTAAGTTCTTTCTGTTCCACGTCAATATTCTCTAAAGTTTGACGTTTGGATGCCAAAAGAAAAACCTCCATATTCTTTCGTTTCAAATTTGTACAGTGGAAATTTTGACGTTTGAATTATTTGCATTGTAGATTTTCGGTGCAGATAAAACTGGTTACTAAATAAAACAAATGCAAATGTTCTTTCCTGATCTTTAATTCGCCTCTTAACCTCTGTCTGGATAACTGATTTACTGATTTACTTTCTAACGTAAACGTTCTGCCTTTACTTTTGCCTCTTCAGATCTGTTTGCATGACTATATAACTTCTAATCTTTAAACCTTGGAATAATGCTTATTTTCGGTGCATTGCAGAACCAAAATTAGCTACTTTATTAATTTTAACCGCATGCTTCTCATTCCTCTGCATGATTTCATAGATATCCCATTTTTTGACTTGACTTAGGTATGATGTTGAAGTTTTGTTTCAATCCGTGAGGGAGCAAATGCAAATCTCACGGATTTGAAATCTATTTTTTATCTGTATAATATTTTGGCATTTAATTTTTAATGGTCCCCTATATGTGCACACATAGGTTTAATCCTTATTTGGCTGCATACTGCAAAAGTTTAGGCTACGTCTCTGACACCAAAGTCAGTGATACAAACTGGACGATCGTAGACAGGATCTGTGAGGTTTTTTATGTGAACCTTTTTGGAACAGTCATATTTTTTTATATTGTTTATGCTATGAACCATTGGATTATGAAATACTTGAGAAAGTATTATTTTTAACAGTTTCTGCCATGGTCTATTGAAATTTGGATACCCGATACAAATTGGCTTGCGTGGATCAATCTTGAATACTCACATAGGTATACTTAATATTTGGGCGCTTTCTTTTCCAATGTCCTTTAGTAGATCCGAGCAGAGCAAAGATCTTGGTTGTAGATTAAAAACAATATAGGTGAAATCTCCCATAGCTCGTCATCCTAAGCTGTATATTTTGCGGTAATTTGATTTCACCTGACACTGTTTTTGAGAAAAAGGCCTCGAGATTGAAGCTCAGCCTTACATGGGTATCTCTATAATTTAGTTAGATTAAACTTTATGGCTGTCATTTCTTGCTTCTCGTACCGGCTAGTCTTTTGTTTCCAAGGGAAGATTGTGGTTCAAAACTTTTTGACTTTGTATGAATAAATGAATGACCACCGGATCTCCTATTCATTATTGCTGTTGCCGCTGTCGTGAGTAGTTAGTGTGTATTGAGTAACTAACTGTCTACTCGTGTGTTTCTTCGTAGCTTTATCTGATTTGTTCACAATGGGGATGGGGATGGGAAGGGATGGGATTGAATTGTCCGTTTTATCTTCTTCTGATCTGCAATGGCTGCTGCTGTTATTTGTTTGTTCAGGTTGAAGTGTTGTAGACATGACAGTAGACATGTGCATTCATTGCTGGATATCACGCCAGACATTTGAACGAATTAATATATGTTTTCTGAAAATGGTCGTGAAATGTACGAGGGGTCTTGATGGGCTTTTGATATGGATCTAGGGCACTTACTTTCCCTCCTCTGCCTACTGCCCAGAAGCGTGCCAGATAGTAAAATATACGTCACTAAACGTACCACGAATGCGTATGTTTTTCTTGCCCTTTGTGGAATTGCACCCAACAGGCTAAAACCTCTTGTATTTGAATACGGCGTTTTTTAACAGTAGCTTACGCTCTCTATATAGCTGTTGGGAACAGTAAAGGTTATATATAATGCCCGTATATGGAGGTTTTTTTAGCAAATTTGTCTGAGTGGGAGGTGAATTTTGCATTACGGAAAACCCCGAGAAGATGCTCACTATGTATGTGGGTATGAATATCCAGCTTGAGAGAAATACAGTCTTGTATGTCGGACTGTTTTAGGTCTGAGAATGTAGCCTGTGAATATTAGTTTTCTATGTGGGTGTTGTTTTGGGTCTTACAATCCACTCTAAGAATATCAGTTTTCTATGCCGGATTGTTTGAGGCACATAATCCAGTGTGAGAATACGAGACGTACATTTGTTTTGAGCGTGTTCATTAAATCTTTTGTTAAGAGATATTGATTAGTTTTGATGAATCTGACAGGAGGCGCCTGCTGCGCTTGTAATAATAATAAGGCAATCAGAAGCAGTACAGGAGTTTGCTACAGGCCAATAGAAAAGCAATCAGAAATAGTAACAGATTTCACAGTGGCGAATACAAAAGATCTGGATCGGCTTGCTAGAGGCAAAGACCTCGTAGACCCAGAAGAAGCAACTGCCCTTGATAGCTTGTTTCGTTGTCTACAACTAAGGAAAAGGGCAAGAAGGGCGGCACCCGGTGGTGTCTTCTGTATGTCTGGTCCAGTAGCTCATGTTGATGAAGAAGAAGAGGAAGATGATTCGGAGTTCTTGTACATTTTCCCAGAATCCATCAATGGATCCCATCATAATCCGTCAGAGAGGACTATTAAAGGGGAAAAGGCAATGCCCAATGGGGACATGTATGTGGGAGCTTGGAATCGTAGTTTACCTGAAGGGAGGGGAAAGTACTTGTGGGCAGATGGTTGCATGTATGAAGGTCAGTGGTGCAGAGGTCAAAAAACAGGTAAAGGTAAGCTTTCATGGCCATCGGGTGCAACTTATGAGGGAGATTTTATGGGTGGTTACTTACATGGGTATGGGACATTTACTGGAGTAGATGCATCTACGTACAGAGGGCAGTGGCTGCTGAATGACAAACATGGGTATGGTCATAAATGCTACAAGAACGGTGATTTTTACGAAGGCTGTTGGAAGCACGGTGTTCAGGAAGGCCAGGGTCGGTACATTTGGGAAAATGGTAACCAATATATTGGAGAATGGAGAGGGGGATTGATGTGTGGAACGGGGATTATAAGTTGGAGCAATGGGGATAAATATGATGGGCAATGGCTTGATGGGTTAGAGCATGGCCATGGAGTCTACAAATGGGCAGATGGGAGTTGTTATATGGGGACCTGGAGTAAGGGGCTTAAAGATGGTAAAGGTACATTTTATCCTGCCTGTGGCAATCAGACCAGGCTATGCCACCTTTTGGAATCCTCGCCTTCAAGTCTGGATCAGCATGATGATCTCTCTGATGATGGTCAGTCTTGTTGGAAGGAAAGAAGCTCTTCTATGTCTGATTTTGAGGTTTACTTGAATGCTCCTTATGCCCCTAGCTCTGAAACAACATCTTCAAAAACCCTTGAACCCAGAATAGGAAGAACCTTTTCCTTTGATGGAGTAAGAAGCTCAAGTAGCGAGGAATTTGATGATAATGATGAGGGCAGCAGCACTTGTGATCCCGATAATTTTCCTGTGCAATCTGCTGTTGAGAGAGAATATGTTCAAGGAGTATTGATTAATGAGGTCTCCAGAATAAATGTGCCTTCCAAGACTGCGAGAAGAGGACATAAACGGCAGCCAAAGGAAATGAAGAGACCGGGCGAGATTATCTATAAAGGGCACAGAAATTACGACTTAATGCTCAACCTGCAATTGGGAATCAGGTCCGCTTACTTTATTTGCATATTCATGTATGCACCTTGCTCGATATTTCACATTTATCTATACATGCTTTAGAATTTTTTTTTGATTTTGGCTAACAAGAAATCCATGCTAGGAATAGCAAGAGAATTAAAAAAGTAGAGACGCAATATTTGTATGATGAAAAGAATATGCTACTAAAACAAAATCTTTATTTGAAGTAATTTTCTTTTTGTTCAAGGAAGACTGTACTTCAAATATACTGTTTAGATTTCTAATACCAAAATGATCATTGGTTTGCCACTCTTTCAAGCTGAAGAAAATAATAAGTGTAACCTTTGTGGATTACAGAATTTGCCAAATACCTGCAAAGTTGTAAGTCCACACGAGTAACTTGACTCCTTGGCTTTGAGGCATCGTTTAATTGCTTTAATTGGTTTGTGATATCACTTTGTTGCTCATTTAAGCAATAGTGTAACCATTGTGGATTACAGAGTTTGTCAAATCCCTGCAAAGTTGTAAGAACTCCATACGAGTAACTTGATTTGCTGGCTTTGAGGCATTCTTTTAATTGCTTTATGATTTATGGTATAACTTTAAATGTTAAACAGGAAGATTGTGTACTAGCATTCTCTGTGCCAACCAAGCTTGTCATTATTTTGAATTTTATCCTTGCAATCTGAGATGAGAATGTCTCCATGCTTCAACTTAGTAAAATTCTCTTCTTCAAATAACAACTTACTTAATCCTAATGCTTTTGTTTCTGAGATCTAGGCTGTTTGTATTCATCTGGGTTGTTTTATGAAGGCTAGACTCAGTTTGCTTCAACAATAAATCTCTGGACACCTTAAAGAATGGTTGCTTTGCATCTTGCTGTTGCCACTGTGCTTCCTCTTGTTCACATTAATTTAAAATTAAAAAACTTCTTGTGAGGAAACTATATATATTTCATCTGATCATTATGTATTATGATTGCAGGTATGCTGTAGGAAAGATCACTCCCATACCCAAACGAGAGATCGTCCCTGCTGATTTTGATCCCAAAGGAAGTATATGGCTGCGATTTCCACCTGAGGGTTCAGCATGTACTCCCCCACATCATTCTGTTGACTTCAAATGGAAGGACTATTGCCCAATGGTTTTTAGGTTTTTCTCTCTTCTTGCTCTTTGCATTGAATTCTTTATTCTGTTCATCGGACTTAGATGTTATGTTTGTGTAAATAATCTACACATAATAGACATATCACAACCACCTGCTTTCTAGAAGCTGGAAATTGTTCGTTTCTTTCAGGAATTTCTTACACATGTTAACTTTCCACTCATAAGATGCATTGATGATATTTGCAATAAATATACTAAAATTGAAAACCAATTGTTTTTATATTATCGTTATGGAAAAATCACTTAGCAGCATGCACATTTGATTACATTCAAAATTTGAGAGGCATCAAATATGACATAGGTTTGATATCTTAGCAACCAAAAAATATACCTAATGACTTACAGGCCTAGGTACAAAGTTGCTAAGTTACTGGGTTCGCCCTTGGGAAGCTCGGGTACGATATGGGTTCGGTTCTGGTTCGAAATTCGGGTCCGGTTCGATCAAATTCGCTGTGGGTTTGAAAAATTGACTGTGGGTTCGACCAGGGTTCGAAACCCTGACTGTGGGTTCGGCCAAGGTCCGTTTTTTCCGAACCCGGGTAGAATTTGTGCCCAGGCAGACTTTTTCAATGTGTTCTAGCAATTTTTAATTAATTTTTTGACCTTTTGTTGACTTTTAAAGACTATTTTATTCCCTCTAACCCTAATATTTGCCTCTAACACATGAAATAGATATGTGTTGTCTTCGTCTGTAGTTGTGTTGAGATAAATTTCAATTGAATACCATTAATATTTCATTTTTATAGCTACATGAATTGTGGTTAGACCAAAGTAAATCAATTTCTTGCATTTATTTAGTTCATAAGTATTTTGTCAAACATTTGTCAAAAATACAAAAAAATCAGTTAGGGATATTTTACTGGTATCTAAGCTAGTTTTCCTACTAGCCTGTTGGGTCTCTAACAGATTGATGTAGAAATACACTCCATATGTATCCAAGTGATAGAATAAACAAGTGCTATCAGATAGAACTCAAAAGGCCACAATTTCAATATTTGGAAAATACAGAAGGATTTTCATTTGCAGATTTGGAAGTAGAAGAAATTATGGCAAACAAAGATAAAAGAAATTCACATGAGGACATTAATATAGATCAGCAACTAAATGCACTTATACAGGGACAGCAGCAGTTGACCAAGTTATTGACACAAATGTTGAAAATATGAACAGTGATGCAATTAACTCTGCAAACAACAACAATAATAATAATACCAGAACAATAATAGGATCAGTAACTAGACCCTTGATGCCTAAATTTTGGATAGAACAGAAGACCTAGATGGTCAGAGGGACAGGAGAATGTAGGACAGAGCTATTTGGACTACCTAAATGAGTATAGATCTCTTAGGAATAATCTCATGAAACAATGTCTCTTACCAATTTTTGCCAATTGAAGCTAAGAAACAGACCCAAGAAAGAGAGAGGAACCCACAGCTAGGACTTACAATGAAGGTTAGGCAAGTTGTGCATACCTACTTTTGACAGCTCAAACAAATGCACAACACGTTCTTAGATCCAAAATTTGGATACATACTTCTCAAATCCTATGTTTGAAGAGGAAGCAATAAAATATGCCAAATGAATCTATATCATGACATTTGAGTATAAAGTGGTGGTGTATTTTTGCTATGTTATTTGACTATTAATATGGTGGTGTATTCTGAACTTAATTACTGCTTCAAATATGTATATATTTCTGATTTTTATATGTTTTTGTATTGCCGAACCCAAAACGAACCCAACCCCCAAAAAAATATTTACCGAACTGGCGAACCGGATTCTCGAACCCGAACCTGAACCCAAAACCGAACCAGTAACTTATGGACTAGTAAGATCAGCTGTCTTCCTTCATTGTCCTTCGTGGAAAGTTTTCATTCAAGTGAAGTTATTTCAGGTCCAAAGCTTTCTGAAATGCATATCATTTTGATTGGTAGAGATGTTCTGTAACTGGAAACAGATTATATCTGGAATAATAATACTACCAGTGTTTTTTTCTTGACAAGCGCAGGGTTTTTTACTTCTACACTTCAACAATATACTGATGTTACTTTCAAGCCTAGTGCATTGGAACTGAGAACTCATTTGGATTCTCCATGGCACCCTAAATAGGACTTCATGCTGTATGTTTTTGTGCAAACTTTATTTGCATGCTGGTAGATTTGCTTGTGGGTCTCAGAAAAAATCTATTTCTAGATTTGCAATTGATTTCAATTTTCATTGGATTTGAGAAAATAAGTGGACTCTCCACAGCACTAAAATGTGGCTTTGACGCTACCTGATCCCATAATGGTCCAAAATAATGCTGTTACCCGGTTTGTTTTCATAGCACTGAGTATACACCTGGATGTTACACAGCACCTTCCAAGTGAATTTATGCTGCATTTTCTATCTTTATATGCACTTGTAAATTTATAATGGATACATTTGTTTAACTTAAAATCTAGAAGTAGTTTCCTAATGAATCTCATAATGATTTCAACCATTCCAACAACCTTGGAACAAAGTCCAATTTTTGCGAGCTGTACATTGATTTTTGTTCGAACTGAGAAGATGCATGGATGTTCCTTATGACTGCAGACTGGATAAATGCTTTTCTTATTTTGTATTCAGTTTGCTAATATCTGTCTAGATTTTTGCAGCACAATTCCTGATAATCTCAGAACAATTTCAAATAGCCAAAAAGCAACTATCTTTCCAAAACTGTACTTGATTTGATTTCCTTAACCTAGATTACTTCCTTTACCACTTTTATACTTAAAGATATCCTAAATTCCTAATCCAAAATGATTCAGTTCTTCAAGTATATTTTGAGAAACTTGATCAGAACAATTTTTAGAGGGAATGCTATGAACTCTGGAATTCTTATAATTTTGTTTGCTCTTGCATCATAAGATATTACCAACATTTTGTGACTTAGCATTTTTGCACAATATTCAGGCATCTTCGAGAACTTTTTAAAATTGATGCAGCTGATTATATGCTTTCTATTTGTGGAAACGATGCTCTGCGGGAACTCTCCTCTCCAGGAAAGAGTGGCAGTGTCTTCTATCTTTCTCACGATGATCGGTTCATGATAAAGACAATGCGGAAATCTGAAGTAAAGGTACAATTCAAACATAATGTTGTTTTCCATTTCTGGTCTATTGATTCTTTTGATCGGTTCATGATAAAGATAATGCGGAAATCTGAAGTAAAGGTACAATTCAAACATAATGTTGTTTTCCATTTCTGGTCTATTTTCATTTTTGCACAAATCAATGACTAACTAAAAGTTCATTGTGAGTTTGATGGAAAATGATAATATAAGAAGGTGTAGGAGCTCTGCAAATGCAAGTGATGAATAGATAAAATGTTTGAGCATTTGGGTTCATGTTACCAAGGGTTTTGATAAGGCATCATCTTTCATATTCAAGTCAGTTTGCTGGTTTTCCCCTTAATTTTAAAAAGGTATTCCAAAGGAAATCTGATTGAGACCTAAACTTAAGTAAAGAAAGTTATATACTTGCATAATGCATTTTCTCTTCATTTTTCTAGGTTAGTTCCAGTTTTTGTACTTTAGATCTGCTTTCTTGCCCTCTTTCCCACAATGAATGGGTTTATTCCTATGTCAATTTGTAAAAAATGGTCTTTTCTCTTGTCAGTAGATTGCCCTTTATCCTCAAAAAATGATATACTTGGATAAGTAGGCATATTGATATATCTTCATGATATTCAGGCATCCAAGTATTTTCCTTTGTAGAATATTTTGTTAATGGAATTGAATGTTAAGTGTAGAAGATACTTGTTAGAGAAACTTGATGAAAAGCAAGCTCCTCAAGACAGTTGTATCATAAAAGAAATTTAGTATAGGAATATTATAAACTGCAGTACAAGTTGCTTGAGCCTGTTTAGTGATCCTGTTCTGAATATGAGAAATTTTGATTGCATTCAAATCCAAAGCTGTGTAAAAGTAACATGTTCTACCTGTAAATAGTTAAACAGAGCATTTGATCCTATCTTCATCTCTAAGTGTGGGTTATCTTGATCTGAAACAGTTCATGGCTGTGGTGGTGTCCTCTACAAAATGCATTTCAGCAATTTTAATTATGTGTGTTTGTCCCTTAGACATGGAATTCTCAAAATGCTAAATTTTCCACATTTGGTTTTTGGTGCACCAGATATTTACATTTTAAACATGGTCCATACTTATTTATTCTCATGGCTTTAGTACATCTATTCAAATTATACAATTATTGGAGGAAAGTGGCAGTTATTGTTCTTTATTTGGCAATGTTTGTTGGCACCCTCAGAAATTGTGTGTTAACTTTGAATCTTAAGAAGCTCACTGTAACTGAACGAGTTCTTTAAGCTATATATTTAGGCATGGTAGCCAATTGATGTTGGTTGCAAGGTCCACAAATTTTATATTGTAGGTTTCCCTCAGTTGCCTTCATGTTCCACACACTTTCAGCATCTTATCTAAATATTTTTTAATAATATAAGAGCAAATTAGATTATTATTTTTTGTTTGTAATCCTGCATATTTTCATTGTATACCAGTGTGACCATTTTACAGGTACTTCTTCGTATGCTACCAAATTACTATAATCATGTTCGCTCTTATGAAAGCACATTGATCACTAAATTTTTTGGCCTACATAGTATCAGAGCAGCAGGGGGACAAAAGGTATTTTCTTTTCTTTCTTACCCTATCTGCCCTATCTGTTTTCCATTAAATTGCTGCCACGATATGTCAGTTTCTCCTTACCTACCCCATATTTTCAAAATTAAAATACGAGGAGCTATTCTATTTCTTGTATATTATTAATGAATAAGAAGAGATAATATGATAATATCATGTTGAGATGTTTCTGTTTCTAGTCTCTAGATGTTATTTATGAGAGTCCTTTGCCATTATGAGTGCAAAGTCATTGTAAAGCAAAATTTATCATATATATTCTGATAAATTGGATTTGGAAATTTGTAACAGGTACAACTTATAGTTATGGGAAATATGTTCTGCTCAGAGCTTCACATACATAGACGGTTTGATCTAAAAGGCTCATCTCAAGGTCGATCAACAGACAAAGTAGAAATTGATGAGACTACAACTCTCAAGGATCTAGATCTAAAGTTTGTGTTTCAGCTTGAGCCATCATGGCGCCAGGCACTTCTAAAGCAAGTTTCTTAGGCCCACACTGTAATTCTTTTGGGATGAAATGCTTTTATATTTCTTTGGCTATACATTCCAATTATGAATAACTGATGAAAATAAATCAGTCTCAATTCCATGTAAAATTTCCCACAACCTTTACTCATGCCAATCTATTATTAGCTTGGAAAAATCATTACAATATCACACAGAAGTAGGTCTAAACTTCTTTCCCTATTTACTTGTGCTGAGTTTTCTTGGCATGCTTGCCAAATATATTGTATTTTGACTTAACAGTTGCTTGTCATGGATCAAACAAGTGTTGTCAAATTAAGAGAAGATACAAGTCTTTCAAAAAACTACAGATGTAAAATAAGAGGTGGCTTGCATTCTTAGTTATATATTGTATTTTGACTTAACAGTTGCTTGTCATGGATCAAACAAGTGTTGTCAAATTAAGAGAAGATACAAATCTTTCAAAAGACTACAGATGTAAAATAAAAGGTGGCTTGCATTCTTAGTTCAATGTAAAATTTCCCACAACCTTCCTTCACAAAATATTTATTAATGAAGAAGAACTCATTACACCATAACACAGTTGTTTAAATAACCTTATTTTCAGTATTTACTTATGCTAATTTTTGGGGTGTGCTGACCAAACATATGTCATATTTAAAGTTTTGGATGGCACTATTGCTGGTAACATGTTTGAAAGGCTTTAAACATTTATCACTGTCAGGAATTTTTTGACATTGTGAATTTATTTCTCTTAAAAGATTATTTTTTTCTTATTCATGCACATTTTTTCTAATGCTTCAGCTAGTTGTTATTTGCCACAATTTATCTGTACTAATAGAATGTATTTATCTGCAGACAAATCAAGTGTGATTGCAACTTTTTGGAAGCCGAGAGAATAATGGACTACAGTCTTTTACTGGGTCTTCATCTCCGAGCACCACCACAATATTCACAGTATTCTACTCCTTTTTCACCAAAGAATTCTTCCACAGATACACATCTTTCAATTGATGAAACTTTTAAAGCACTCACATCTGATGGTAAGCTTTTCTGTAAGGCAAATGCATACTAGAAGCCATCGTTATCTGATTTAAAGTGATTTCTCTTTTCATTCTTCATGCACTTAACATGACATGCATTAAGCCCTGTAGTTCATGTATGTCACAAACATTTATTTCCCAATTTGCAAAAGCTGTGAGTTGCAACGCAATTTTATGCAGTAAAGTTTCCAAATAACATGAAAATTGTGCAATTTCAAGTACTATCAAGATGCATATTTTAGATTAAGAATCTTTTAGTATGCATCTATTTTCATTTTGTTTTTGTTTGTCATAGAAGCATCAATGACAAGGACAAGTTAAGTTTTAGTGGGATCGTGTTCTCAAATTGAGTGCAATCCATGAATTGAGGTTCTATACAAATCTTGGGATCCAATAGCCTTTTGTACGACGTGTCTCTTGCCTTGTAATTATTACCAACACGTAATTTTTTTTATAAAAATGACTACTCATGGAGGTCATGTTGAGATGACTAAAAGCATAAAGGTCAAATCCCACAAAAGTTAAAAATCTACATCCTAGTTTTCAACCTCTAAAAGTTTTGACTGTAGTGGACTCTGCCAAGAGGGGCATGTTTTTACTAATCTTAGCACTAACCTCTGATACTTTTTGAGAGAAGCTCTTCACTGTTTTTCTTATTTCTATCAGGCACTTAGAAGAGCTCAGATTCATGGTTATCTGATTTAAGCAATGGATGCCAAACTACAAATAATTAACTATGCAACAGAATGAGAAAGAACAATATGTTTTATTAATATAGCTAGGAACTGGCATTATATCATGGGACACACCCAACAATATGTTTGTACCAAGTAAACTGCACTGTGATGGGATCATGCAATGTTGATATTTATTTAAGATGACTATTTTTCTTTAGTTTCATTGGCAAAGTTTCCTTTTCAGTTTGATTTTGAGCTGTTGATGCTTGAGTCTCAAATGTCTGCAAATGCTTCATGCATTGTCCAGTCTCAAACCCTGATCACCAGGAGAGCTCCCCAGCTCTTATTACAGTTTGTTACCCCCAGTGTGTGCTACTGCAATGTCACATCCAATTTGCATGTGATCCTGCTGACCTGGAGGATCATTCAACTGCAAACAATTTGGATTAAAAAAAAATTGCATCAGTATTATTAGTGAGGATTTGTTTCTGCTCAGAAACTCCTTATCTAAGAGCCTTCCAGAGGGTTGTGAAATTCTCTTTCTCCTTTGCCTGAATGCTAGCTTGTTGTTAAGAGCCTGCCCGATGTTATAAATGGGAGGGGGACTGGTTTTTGATTGCCTATTTTACTAGAGTAGATTTGTCTGTGGGTCGTAGAGCACATGGAGCTCTTGTTGCATCTAAGAGCCTGCTTACTTGTTTGGAGTTTTGTTTCTCATCATTTTCCTGAATATCATATCACAGCAAAGAGCCTGCACAAGTTTCTATAATTCTCTTTCTATACTGGCAAATAGAAAACTATTATGGCTTGAGACTATCTTCGACATAATTCAGAACCTTTACAAGAGTAGGAACCCCAGGTTCATAGATTTCTTCCTAAGAGCTTAAATGGAAAGATGGATCGAGTCATTCATAGCTGTGTGGCATTGGTTGCAAGAACAAGAATGTCTCTACATCATCTGGATCTTTCCTCTTTACCCATTGTATCATTGCTGGCTAGTTGGGCTATGTGTTCCAGTCGAGCAGATAGTGGTGGACATGTGATTGCAGGTTGCTTTATGAGCCCTTAAATCTGATTAATTGTCTGTTACTTTGATCTCCTGGAATCTTCTGCTAGCAACAAAATTTTATTGATAATTTGATTGTGTTGTAATGCCTCTGTCTAATGGCCATACTAATGAGTGGTTTTTGTTATTTATGGATGCTCAGTACTTGAGGTATCTTCTAGGTGCATCCCTAGTAAGGGGCTTCTCTCTTGGGCTGTCTCCTTCAGAATTCTCGTACTTGAACCATGTATGAGATGCAATAGGGTACTGAATTGTTTAATACATTGCCTGAGCTTACTCCATTTTTTTTTCGAGTTTATTTTCTTAACTGGAAGTGGAGCGTATGTCAATTGTTTTAGTTTAGTGTGTTTTCTATAAACTTTTGCTACAATTAAACCTGTTAGTATTATTATTTTGACTTTGTGTTTTAGAATTCTTTTTGTCTTCCCTTTCATGTTTGAATAGCTTCTTTACTGCTACTTAATATATGAATAAATGAGCTTGTCTTTTACTGCATAGAAAAATAAGAAGATGAGTGCCATCTTACAAGGAGCATTGTTGCTTAACAATCTTTAATATGTTGTAACTACCAGATTTTGGTGTTCAAGTGGAGAATACTGATCTAGTCCTTCCGGGAACAGCCAGGTAAACCATAGTTGGATTCAGCTTTCTTTATACCGTTGGCAGTCATAAACATTCACTGTGTTAAACATTTCCTTGGCCTTAATGTAAATGATGGTTAAAATTTCAATGCTACTGCAGGCTGGGAATAAAGCTAGGTGTGAACATGCCTGCCAGGGCCATTCGCAGGACCCCAAAAATTGCTCAAGATTCTCATCCAGAAGGGGAGTTGTTTGGTGACGATTATGATGTGGTATTATACTTTGGAATTATAGACATTCTCCAAGATTATGATATTTCCAAGAGACTTGAGCATGCATACAAGTCCGTGCAATTTGATTCTCACTCAATTTCAGCAGTGGATCCAAAACTGTATTCCAAGCGGTTTCAGGATTTTATCTGCAGAACCTTTCCAGGGAAATCATAGCAATTGCACGTGTTTCATTGTATGATATCAGTATTGATTGCAATCTATGGAGAACTTCAATCAAGTTCCTCCACAGGCATCATCGGGCAGCTGGATTTGAAGCATAAGTGTACCATGGCATAAAGCTTTCTCGGTTTACCTAATGCAAGGGAAACTACAGGCTCCAGATCTGTGTAATGGAAAAGAAATGATTGACTGGCAATTTTTCTGGAGTTGCAAAGCACATTTGCAGGACACAATGTAGAGCGAATTGTGAAAGGCAGTTTTCTCTTGGGAGCTATACAGACAAGCTCACATTGCCAATTGGCCATGACCAAGTATCTATATTTATTATAGACTGTATGGCGTTATTCACTTGATGGTACTCTATCTAGTGACCTTTTGCCACCCAAGCTTTACTAAATGTGTAAAGACTTTCCCTGAAGAGGGAAATGTTCGGCATTGATTGTTTTCCCCCAGTTCTCATGTCGTGGAGCAGGTGGTTGATGTACATCTAACTTTTTGGAGGGATCTTCAGAATAAAATGTACAGTGTATACAACAGAAAACGATATTATATTTTCTAGCCTTCCAATCTAGTTGAAGAATGATGGCTTTGGTTCGTTTCCAATGGCTATGCTTAAGCTGTAAATGAATTGCAAGGTTTGCTCTAGAGGAAAGCAAATCCTGGCAGCCGAAATGCATCAGGCATTGCTAATATGAATGGAGAGCAGGGGGCACTTTTGAGTTTCTACAAGGTGAAGTTTTGTATTTTGTAAGGTTTATATAGTGTATAATTAAGCGGTTCCATTCGGTTAAAGCAATTGATAGAGTTATTTCAGGTTTCCAAGCAGACATGATTTTTTCGACAGTTTTGGCAGTCAACATTCATGTTACATTTATTGTGTTTGTTGAGTAAAATCTTATGATGACAACCCACAGCTTAATTTAATGTGCTTCATTCAAACTTTCGTATATATCTAGGCTTTTCTTGATCAGGGACATGTTTTTAGTCCCGAACATGAGGAAGAGAGACGTCAAATTAGGTGCGAGAACGTATTAGATGAGATTTATCTGTATTATCGAAGGAGCTATTTACTCTAGAGTTGGAAAACAATATCGCTTCACAATGCATTCGGGCAGTAAGCACCAATATCTTCCTTTGGGCTTCTGGCAAGTCCTGATATGTTTTGCATAGATCTAGTTTTGTCTAGCTCTTTTCAACATAATACTATTGCAAAACTTTTTGATTTACAATGTACAAAAGTGCGAAAGTAAAAAGCAGCAGAACCCTAAAAGACATTATAATTGGTAACGATGCTATTCCATCAGTGGAACATGATTGAGATAGGGTTCATGACAGCAGGATTTTATTTGCCCTTTGCAATGGTCTGCATTTTAGCGAGACTTTTCGTAACCACGAGACAATTAGAGTGCAAATTTCTGTGAGATTAAATTAATTTCCGACCAAACAAATTAAAGTCTTGTTTGAATGTGGCAATTATTTTGCTTTTTTATTAAAAAAGAGTGAGACAGGAAGACTACTATGTCTATATATTTCGCTTTTTATTGGATGAACACCAAGGGCAAAGATGGACAAAGTGAATAGAATACTCTGTAAAGAAATATATGCCTGGAACTTGCATAGTATATGCTATTGACGTTTACCCATTAAAAACTAATAAATTAGGGATATTACATTCAACTAATTCAAAAGAACAGTAAGATATATTTTATATTTTCATTAAATTAAAATAGAGAAAAAGTAGATTGAGACATATTTATAAGCAACATTCGCTTGTAATTTGATGACCACTCTTACTCAGGCAATCTTTGTCCATGTGAAATTTTTGTTTTCTTAGTAAGACCAGGAAGACTACAATGCCCAAGATGTTGAAATTTTCAATAATTTTTGAGAAGGATGGATTTGATTATATTAAAACTGAGAAAAGAGACACATGCGAGTACAGTGCTTTTTGTAAAGAACATTTGCTTCTGACTTGACATACACTTTTATTGAGGGAGATAAATATAAAATGTTATAATACTTTAAACTCTTCATAACTTAAATAAACTATTTGATCTGAAACAGAGGATATCAACATACTTTAAAGACAAAATGAATGAATTTTTATTACTTTCGACTAAGATGGACTCGTCCCGCATTTTTGTCTATCTTGTTTACCCTTTTTATGAAAAATAAAGTGCTTAAAAAAATCTTGCAGGTCTCAAAACCATGACTTGCTGATATCAGCCATGTTATCCAACTGCGTCATCTTTAAGGGAATATAAAAAGCTCTATGTTGCAGTCTTTATAGTAGAATACAAAATACTTATGCCTGTGACCTCATGATCTGTCCATTTAAAAAGCAAGGGCAGAAGTTATGCTTTGAATGAAACATCCATATCACATATGTGTATCAATTTTTGTTTTAGAAGGTAAAGACAAGCAAGAAGGCGCACTTTTTTTCTAAGAATCTGAAAAAGAGCTGTTGAGATAACTGAACATGAGAACGCATGTGCCTGTTAGAACGTTTGGGTATTGATGTGGACGATACTGTAAAGTTAATAGTTTATACACTGTTGTGGATGTCGTTTGTGCTATGCTCTTAACACATGTCAATCCAAATAGGTCTGCAAGATAGGTATAGAGAACACATCATCGCATAAGGTAAGCTTAGACCATTAAAATTGAATTTAACTGCATATGCTCTTAACATCACTAAAAGAAGGAAACCAAAGTTCAATATGTTATTTCCAACACCGTTTTAAATCTGGACAAGTAGCTCAACTCTTAAAATAAGATAAAATAATAGATTAACCGAAAGTTTAGAAAAAGATTAAGATGTGTGAGAGACTTTAAAACAAAAGAAAGTAACCAAAAGGTTAGGAAAAAGCTTAAGATGTGACAATTAAAAAGCCTATTAAAATGATTAAGATGCTATCCAAAAAAAAAAGCGTAGGGAAGTAAAAATAAGATATGACATATAGTTTGAATAATTTAAACTATAATTATTATTTTTTATTTATGAAAATAAATAATATAAGTTTATATTTCTTTTTATTTTTATATTTGAATAGAAAAATAATATATGCTTTTTGATTATTAAGTTGTGGATTTTTGTAGGATCCACTTTTGAGATTAAAAATTATAGAAAGAGACAAAGTTTAGAAGATTATTAATACTTTTGCAAAATGCCAATATTGATAATGATTCACACCACTAAGATCATGATATCAACCACAACAAAATAGAAAAACCTCTACCCCCTCACTTGTTACATAGGGTTGAGCTTGACTAACATGTTTACCAAGCATACCCTTGTTAGTTTTGTGGCATGGTGTTAACTAAAACTTGGTACTTGTTCTACATTCCTTTTGGTGTAATGGAAAAGACTTAAGGTTAGGGTTGTTACTATTGGTGGCCATTATTGCCATTTTCTAGACTTACATGTTTGATTTTCTTGCTTGTATTGTAGCCCATATTGCTGTAACAGAGGTCTTATGACCCTGATAGTTTGTATTCCAAGTTTTTTTACTTATTTCGTTAAGGGAATAATAAAAGTTGCATATTTCTTTTCCTTGAATTTTTGTTGTTTGTGTAACATTGTGTTTATGGGAGAGTTCCCTTCACCATCTCGTATGTTAGCCTCTACTATCTCATCTATTATCTCATAGGGTAATCTTGGTACTATGACTTCTATGGTTCCACTACTTCAAAATAGAAAAAATGGCATCCACAAAAATATGGTTTATTTTTTATACTTTTGCACTATCATTAAGGATATGCAATCCTTGCTTACATTTTTGTTTGTAAATTTTTGAAAATTCCCTAGTATATTTTATGGAAGGATATACTTTAGTGAAGTGTTTGACATGCTTATTTATTTGTGATGATATTGTGGTATCTTAAATCCAAAGAAAACCCCCATATGTGGGTAATCTTATCATAAAATAAAAAGTGAAGTATATGATTAAGGAACCATATCTAAACCAGTAATTTGTGTTCATTGTTTAGTCTAGGTTATCTAGAAATTATTCTCACAAAACCTCTTCCAAATCATACTTCTTGTTGATAATCATTTAATATTCTATAAATATCCAATATTCCTTGTTTTCAAATTCTCTCTATTAGTGTAGTACATTTTGTGAGCTATCCCTATTGTTGCATACCACACACTAGGGTTTGTAATATCCTCCACCATCAAGTATCTTCCATTGAAGGTTGCGCTAGTAATTTCTATCACTTACTTAGTTTTACTTTCTCCTTAGAGGGGAGTTATCATACAAACTAGTTATTACCTTAATTGCTTTATAGTGATCTTGTTGACACTTTGTGCCACCCCCTCTTTTCTAGCATGATCCATTAATTAAAACTAATATGAGAAAACCCCAAATGGCTTATCATGCTCAGGTATGCCTCTATTAGTTGCCTTTCATCTTGCCAAGCTTTGGTTTAAAACCCTAAACCCCAAGTATGAGCGTGTATGCACTTTTTTCCTAATCGTGCATTGACTACCTACCGCCCACTGCCCCTCACTTATGTTACAACCTTATGCTTGGCGCTTGTTCATTTACCGTCCCCCTCCACCTAGGGTTACTACTTTAGCCAAGCACCATAATAATTTATTAAAAGCCTGTCTAATGTTTGCACACCTTCTTGCATGAATATTTTATAAAGCAAAGTACCCCCTGCGGAATCAATCAAATGTTAACAGGTGGCACCAATCTACTGGATTCTGTAGTTCCGTGGGGAATTTTATATTAAAGGCTAAGCTAGTTGCATAACCGTGAGGTTAATCAAACATTGGCATAGATCCATTGGTTTCTGCCATTTCGCAAAGTCTTTCTTAGTGGGCCCAAAGTTGTCCATGGAAGCACGAAAAAGTGCCACGTGGAATTTTGAGCATCGCTAGCAGAAGTGGGGACCATTGGAGGACCCCACCGAGTCCACATGGAAAGTTTTTGAGGTATTCTACCATTTCACTGAGCCCTTTTGGATGGAAGCACTAGTGTGTTGTAGAAGTGCAAAGAGAGGACATGTGGCAAATTTTCAAATGAGGTACCATTGGGGGATCCCACCGAGTCCATGTGGTAAGTTTCTGAGGCATTCCCTCGTTCCACTGAGTCTCTTAAGGCGAGACCACCATCATGCTTTGAAACCGTGGAAAATTACCACATGGCATTTTAGGTGTTGCTAGCAGCTGTAGAACTAGTGGCAAACCCTACCTCACCACATGACATGTTTTCATTTCTTTCCTCCATTTCGTGGAACATTTCAAAGAAGGCTTACATAAGGTTGCAAAAGTGCGAGAGGAGGACAAGTGTTGAGTCCTAAGGCACAAATCAAGTGACACATGACATAATCTCAGACACCCGCAAAAACTTAGGGTACACCCACTTTCTAAATGTGGAGATGTAGATGGTTGCCACAAAAAAAGTTTCAAGGTATTTTTCCCTTCCACAAAGCTCCTTAAGGAAGACCCACCACCAATCTATCGAAGCGTGGGACGGTGACACGTGACTTGGAATGCAATGTGGCAGCGTCCGGTTAAGTCGCGAGGAGGCCTTCACTTCACAAAGGAAAATCTTCATGCTAGCCATCAATCTTATGTTATGCTTCCATATCAATGATTGCGTTTTAAACTTGATAAAGTAACCCATGGCATTGATCTTAGCCCTCCATCTCTGATCGAATGGTCAAAATTCAAATTTCTTAAATGACAAGCCTCACCAGTTCGCGAGAGCAATTGTAGTTATAGTTGAGCGACATTTTCAACTACCAAGATTGGATTTCCTCATTACAGGGTTCATTCTTCATGGGTTTCCACGTTGCATTCAATGCAAAAGTGACACCCATGCTCTTTTATGTGTTTTAGAGACATTCCTTCTGTAATAGATCGGATTTCATGAGTATTTCATGGGAGTCTTTAACTTTTCACTTATAGAGCATTCAATTCAAAGATATGGCATGCCTATCAAGGTCCTCTAGGTCTATCTTCTGCATAGAATTTGATGATCAACTCCTCTGCTCTCGATCTGATCGAATTTCCTCTAAATTGCTAACCCTAGTAGGGTTAGGGTTTGGTCCGAAATCATCTCAGTTATGCTTGAACTATAAAGGCAACAATTATATTCATCCTAAGGGTTCTTCCTTTAGATCCTTTAGGGTTTTTATTTGGAAGACATTGTATTTTTCACATTCTGCAACTGCAAAGGGGTTTGTGTAGGATCGTGGGGGTCCAAAAAGTGGTGATATGAAAAAGACATTTTTTACTTGCCCAAAAATGGAAAAAATCACTTTGAATTTTTCTAGGTTTGGATAGAAAGTACATGGTGCCATAGTAAGCACCAAAGAAAAATGGAAATCTGTTCAAAACGGAAATCCATTCAAAACAAATATCAATTCAAAACGAAAATTTGTTGAAAACGGATATCTGTTGAAAATGGAAATCCGTTCAAAACGAGAATCTGTTCAAAACGAAAATCTGTACAAAACGGATATATGTTCAAAATGGAAATCCATTCAAAACAAATATCCGTTCCAAAACAAATATCTGATACTAAATGAATATTTGTTCTAAAATGGATATTCGTTTAGGAATGGATATCCATAGTATTCAAATCATAAAAAAAGTATTGAAAGTTATTATTATATATTAATCTATATATTGTCTATAATATATTATATTATATAATATAATAATATATAGTATAATAATATATATTATATAATAATTTAGACATGTAAAATTGACGTACCACTTATCACACACCCGAAATGACATTTTCACATCATCAACATCATTATCATTAAACATCAATGAATTTCACATCAATTACATCTGAAACCCTAATTTACCCTATTAATTCAATAATGCAACATTATTTAATTAATTCACTTTTTCACCATTTTTGACTAATTAAATAAATTCCATTTATTTAATAAAGTCCTAAAACCCTATTTCTACTATTAATTGAATAATGCAACATTATTTAATTAATTCACGTTTTATCATTTTGACCAATTAAATAAATTAAATCTGATTAGTTAAATAACACCAATTATTTAATTACGTCGCTAAACCACTTTATTTCCCTAAGTCGATTGAATTATTAAATCATAATAATTTAACTCACTTTCCCTCCAAATTCAAATAATTTGAATAAACTATTCAAATCCTCATCAAAAATCAAATCAAACTAATGCAACTTTGTTTGCAAAAATCAAATTTGATTTGCACATTCAACTCCAAAATGAATTAATTAAATCAATTAATTAATCATTCTCAACCACTTTTTTGATTAAGTAAATTATGATCCCTTGATTTCTCAATCTATTCCTAATAGATCGATCTATTCTTCAATCCTATTGAAGGCTCAAATTGATTTCTTCAATTCCACAGATTATTCAATCTATCTCTCAATCCCAAAGATTATTCAATCTATTTCTTCAATCACACAAATTGTGTAATCTCTTTTGCATAGATTATTCATCTCTCAACATCTTTTGACCGTTGATTTTGATTCCACATTGTTTAATTTTGATCGTCCATTTCAAATCACAATTTATATATAACAAACCTCTTTCCTCACAAAAAAGGATTGAAGAATCAACATCATTTGCACAACAAAGTACTGCCAATATTCCTAATCACCATTAGCAAAACTTCAATATTTCTTCAATCAACCAACACACACATCAAAGCTTCTCAAATGCAACAAATGGAGGCTTCACAATGATATGAACAATCTGACATCATGCAAACACACTTCGACATGGGATGGTAACTTCTCTTTTGCTTTGAATTTCATTGTGATAATCGTAGGATTTCAATTATGTTTTCAATAGCTTAGAAAGTCATTTCATGAATGTAGGAATAGATCTAAATTAGTTGTTTTTTATTTAGATTATATTATATTTCAATTGCTTTTATCTTGTTTAGACTATGATTTTCCCCCTCACACATTTTGGCACGCCCGATGGGACCAAGGTCTTAAATACTAACGGTTTTATGAGTTTAAATTGAAGTTGTAGGTTTCAAAAATACTTTTGAGAAATTTTCATGCACTGTTCTAGAAATTTTTGCATTTTCCTGTCAAAGATTCTACGCACTTGACCCTGGAATCTGCACATTTGACCATGAAACCTACACATTTGTATTTTTTCAATGCATTTGACTGATGACAGAGGGAGCACTTGCAATTTTTCTGTGCTTTTTCTCTTTGATAGAGGGCGCACTTGCTGATTTTCCTACGCTTTTGCTCTGTCAAACCTATGTCAGATTTGCAAATTGAAATTTGATTTTTACACTAACAGATGCCTAATTTGAATGTGTGATAGGTATTAATGTTTGTGTATGGAGGATCAAGAAACCACTAACACCTTTTTATGTAGGGAAGATGAACGATCAAAGAACTCTAGATTTACAATGCTTTTTAAAGTTAGGAATCTTTAATTTTGATGCATAAAAAGAACAACACATTTTATTTTTTGGCTGTCCTAAAAATTGAACCATTTCAATGCTTTGTAAATTAGGGATCCTTCGTTTTGGTGCATAAAAAGAACAACACAAATGAACACTTCATTTTTGGGTGCTTCTAAAATTGAACCATTTCAAAGCTTTCTAAACTTAGGAATTTCCATTTGGTGCATAAAAAGAACAACACACAATTCAATTTGGTGCTCTAAAAAGTTTTTAAACTTTTAAAAGTAACACTTGAATGCTTGATTTCTGTTTAAATGACCAAAATGACTTTTCTTTTGTTGACGTACGCTCACATTTGTTTTTGTTGACCAAATAAGACCAAGATCAATTTAGAAACACTCAAAGTTTGGGCTTAAAAATGAACAAATAATTCATTTTTTTTGCACCTTTTCTATGATGTTGACTGATATCTAGAACACTTCCATTGGATGTAATTAAAAGGAACCTTTGTTATGCTTTTCAAACATTATTTTGGGGATAACACCACTCAAGGTGGTTAAAAAGAATCAAATTGATATGAATTGTATGTTGTACATTCAATGTTTGACAAGCTAGATAGTTGTCTTCTCCCCCCGCACCTTTTGGCGATCTTGGGTGAGCGAAAACATCTTGAGCTTTGCACCTTTATTTTCAAAGCATAACTTTTAGAGGTCCTACCTATTAAGACACATCCTGCACTAGAGAACTCATAGGCGACCCAAGCGGTACTCTCGTTTTGGACCGCTATATAAATAATTGTGGGTGTGAGGAAAGTTCTCACCCATCGGGTGCTACTGGCCTATACAGACGTCAGTCTCCCCCAGTATCCGTGTGATAAATAAAAACCTGCAAGGGCTGGGAGGCCTCTTAATTGAGAAAAATGCCACATTTATAGGGATTCAAAAATAATAATCCCAAAACATTACTAAGAGCCAAATGTTTTAGAAGCTACCCCTTTATCCAAAAACATTCTTTGAAAGTGGTGCATCAAAATTTACTTTTGAGAAGTTACTTGCCATGTCTGACTTCAGGCCCACGCCATAAGTTGCATGTAAAATCATCCCTTTCGGGCATGCTGCAGGCCTACCTAAAAGGATGGTTTCTATCTCTAGGGTTGTAAATGTTTGTTTATGTAAAACTTTCCAAAAACATTCAAAAAAAATTTGACATCAAACTCTATGCTTTATCTAAAAAGAATATATCAGAACAAACACTAAACATGATGGTTGAAATCGCAAACCCTTTGAATTAGTGTATGCTTTTAAGAGAAGCCCTATATTTGCACTCCTTGAAGGTTTTTGAATATTCAGGCTTCAATTTTAGGCTGCATTGGATCAAAGTAAAAATTTAGAAACTATGGCTTGGGTGTCATGATTTCACAACTTGAATCCATAGACATGAAGGTCACACAAAGTCCATGCTTTTTGAGTCAGTCAAGTATTATTGTATCACTTTCCATACTCAAAACACAGAGAAATTGAGGAAAAACCAACTTAAACTTGCAAAAATCCAGAGAAAGATTGCTCAAACTAGAAACAAAACACATAGAGACCGCCTTTGCACAAAATTCCAGCGCAGTTGCTAAGAATTCATTACATTTGCTCCATGTCCCAAAAACTTCACTGATGAAAATCAGTTGCATTTGACAGAATCTGTGTACTTGATGTGGAACCTGCGCACTTGCTTGTTTTTGCTCGCACTTGCTTCCCATAAACTAACACACTTGCCAATAATCTGCTCGCACTTGCCATAATAGCTCACTTTTTGACTAAGTGAGCACCACATTTGACAGAAACACACAAAGGCCGCACTTGCAAAATATCAGCGCACTTCGTTCTTAGAAACCCACACACTTGACAAAATTTAGGGCATAGTTGATAAATTTGGCTGATATTGCTCACAATATGTTGCTTTTGCTAAAAACACCTCACTTCTACTCTATCCTGCTAAAAATAAAAAAAATGAATCAAAGCTTCTTACATGATCCTTGTTCGAACAAAACAATTGGAAACCCAGATAAGTCATATAGTCCTTCATCCACCCTCAACATCCATCCTATTTTTGGAAATTAGAATAAAAACAAACCTGGATTATTCCCTCACTCATACTTCTAAGATATCAACAATTACTTGGAACTTGCAGATAGTTCAAGTAAGCTTTTCCACAACATATCCTCTAGAAGGAGAAGTGAGATATCAATCCAAGTCCTTCAATATTTTGACTCCCAATGTTAGTACCACCTCCAAATAACACTCAAACCTTAGGGTCTTGAGCTTCATAACAAACCATATCAAAATATCCATGCTTTCACCATATGACCATTTGGCATTCGACTGCTCCCATTCAACAATCAAACCTTATAGCACCAATCCTCCAACCAAGTCTTACAGACATTGAAGGTGAACAAATTGATACCTTTAGCAGTTTAAGGACCTTCACATTTGAGAAAAATGAAACATCCAACTAGTGGAGAAACATAGCAAACATCTTAGATGAAGAGGAAGAGAAAGTAGACCTAACATTTGGAAGACATGTGTTGCCACCTCTTGCATGGCAATAGATATACATCCATCATGATCTCTAACAAGAGCAAAATCCTTAAGCAGAAATCTATACTCTGGCTTTCAAAGAACTGTCCTACTAAAAAGTTTTCCAAAGGGTACATCTTGAGAAGATATCACACTCGTCAAAATCAAGTAGACCATTTCTATTTTTCGCTTCTCAATGGGCCAACCACCGGTAGATCTAATGCACTGAAAATCCAAAAAAGAAAAAAAGCACTTTCATTTCCCTTAAAACAAAAAATCCAAAAAAAAAACATTATTTTTCCGTAGATAGGAGTCATGAAAACGTTCACAAAATCTTGGCAGTTGTTTATGACAACTACAAGATCACAACATAGGAAAAACATGGAAGCAAGCAAGAACAATGCTAGCATCCCACTAGCAAACACCACAAATGATGAAGGTGGCCCATGGGGCTATAGACCAAGCGACCTTGAAACACCCCCAAAAAGACCTATGTATAGAGACACATTTAGTAAGGAAGAGCTAAACCAAAACCAACATGAAGTGATAGAACAAAACAACCAAGACCCAAAAAGAGTAATCATAGAGGAGGTAGATACTAAGGAGGAGATAAATGATGAGGAACTATTTGAGCATTCCAACAACCCCAAGGTGCTCAAACTAATGGACAAATTGTTGAGAAAGGACCCAAATTCATATTTCTTTAAGTTAGCACAAAGTGGTGCTAAACTACTAGTATATTTTAATGTGGAGGCCCTTAAGGATCCTAATCTTATTCCCTTAGGGGATAACTCAGTTGTGAGACAAATAACCAAACCCACAGAGATTTCAAACATGCCACATGTATTATCACAAGCTAGTGGTCAAACCAAGGAAAACCCCTTGTACAGAAAACCAACTTAGATCGAACAAGTGGTAGTGGCACAACAGTATCAAGGAGGTCCATCCCAGTACATATCGCAAAGCAACAATCCACCTCCCAGACAATATGTACCTCAAAACACCTTGAATGTTGACCCTTCCCAAAACACACAGTACCACCAACAAGGTGGACCACAGGGTCCCCTTCCAAATTAGTACCACCAACAAGGTGGACCACAGGGTCCCCTTCTGAATCAGTACCATCAACAAGGTGGACCACAGGGTCCCCTTCTGAATCAATACAACCAACAAGGTGGACCACAGGGTCCCCTTCCATACCAGTCCCAAAAACAAGGTGTGCCATAGGGCACCCTTCTTCAGTCGTTCCATCAACAAGGTAACCTGCCAACACACCATTAGGGAAACCTTCAGTATAGTCTATCCTAGCAACAAGGTGTGCCACATGGTACTCTTCTTTAGTCTCCCCATCAACAAGGTAACCCACCAATGCACCATCAAGGAAACCTTCAGTATAGTCCAACTCAATAGCAAGGTGTGCCACATGGTACCCTTCTTCAGTTGTCCCATCAACAAGGTAACCCACCAATGTACCATCAAGGAAACCTTTAGTATAATCCTTCTCAGCAACAAGGTATGCCACATGGTACCCTTCTTTAATCATACGATCAACAACGTAACCCACCAACACACCATCAGGGAAACCTTCAATATAGTCCTTCTCAGTAGCAAGGTGTGCCACATGGTACCCTTCTTCAATCATCACATCAATAAGATAACCCACCAACGCACCATCAAAGAAACCTTCAGTATAGTCCTTCCCAGTAGCAAGGTGTACCACATGGTACCCTTCTTCAGTTGTCCCATCAACAAGGTAATCTACCAATGCACCATTAGGGAACCTTCAGTATAGTCCTTCCCAGTAGTAAGGTGTGCCACATGCTACCCTTCTTTAGTTGTCCCAACAACAAGGTAACCCGCCAACACACCATCAAGAAAACCTTCAATGTAGTCCATCCTAGCAACAAGGTGTGCCACAAGGAACCCTTATTCAATCATCCAATCAACAAGGTAACTCACCAACACACCATCATGGAAACCTTCAGTATATTTCATTCTAACAAGGTGTGCCACAAGGCATCCTTCTTCAGTCGTCCCATCAACAAGGTAACCCATCAACGCACCATCAGGGAAACCTTCAGCATAGTGTGCCACAGGGCACTCCTCCCAATTTGTTCTACCAATAAGGTGTCCTGCTAATGCATATTCGATAGTGTAACCTTCAATGTACCTCATCCTAGCAATAATGAATGAACCCTTCTTACACATAGCAAGGACCTAACCCACTCTATGTTCAAAACACCTACCAAGGTTCAATACCCCCATTCTATCCAACTTATGACCAAATAAACATTGTGGGACAACAAGGCTATTACACGTAGGACTCACAAACAAATGTACTTAAAATAGAGATGGAACTGAAACTAGAGGCTGTCACCCAACATATAGAAGATATGCAGGTAGGGAAAACAAAGAATACCTACACCCTTCAAGAAATATGTCCATTCTCATTCGATCGCTCTATCACTACCTACCTTTTCTAAAAAAGTTTGAAATACCCAAGTTCGACAAGAACAAAGGAAGAGGAGATCCAGTAGAGCATGTACGAGACTTCTTAGTGTCATGTATGGAGGCACAAAACAATGACGCTTACCTCATGATGATTTTTCCATGCAACCTTACAGGTCATGCTATGGAGTGGTTTTCCCATCTATCCCCAGGAATTAAAACCTTCAACAAACTATGTAGCAAGTTCATAAGCCACTTCTCATTCAACATAGATCAAGACGTCACCATCACAAGTTTTTCCACAATCAAATAGAGTCAAGGAGAGTCCTTTACCTCCTACCTAGAATGATGGAGGCACAAAGCTAGTCGATGCAAATGGCCCATTCTAGACAAGGAGTTGGTAGATATCTTAATCTCAAATGTCATACCCGAGATTAACTACCAACTCACTATGTTATGTCCTACAGACTTTGAAGAAACAATTGAAAAGGGATTGCATATTGAGAGAGCCCTCATTGCAAGGGAAGTCCTTAAATTGAACATCTTAAAAGATAGTCCCTCTAGTTCAAATGATAAACCTAAAATTTGGGCAAAGAACAAGAATGTTACAAATGATGGAGTGGTTGACGCTAGAGCACTATGGCATGCACAAAACACACCTCAAAACAAACCACAAGTGGCACAAACGAGATATGTTCCAAATAACACAAAAAAAAACCAAATCACCTATCCCAAAAATAATTAGGTAGTGAAATGATTAAAATTGGGTGGGGTACTCTTTCATTCGCTTCTAGGGTTTTGGACCTAAAAGGAGAAAGACCAATTTTTAACCTTTCACTGAAGAACAAATCCTTGATATTTCAATGCAAAGGAGATTGAAATCTAGAAAAGGGAAGGTTCTAAGGAATGAGATAATGTCTAATGAAGGGTTCACCACCAAGTATAAACTTGGAAAATAAAATGTTTGAAAACATAGTGTGATATGCAAACAAATGCTAAATGACCTAGAAATGCAAGTAAAATGTAACAAAAAATTATGAAACTGGAAATATGCACCTAGGAAACTAAAGGAAGCAGAATGGAGGTCT
>VDFB02000003.1:43019408-43170360 GCA_007258455.2 Sequoia sempervirens
GATAATATAAAAACAATTGGTTTTCAATTTTAGTATATTTATTGCAAATATCATCAATGCATCTTATGAGTGGAAAGTTAACATGTGTAAGAAATTCCTGAAAGAAACGAACAATTTCCAGCTTCTAGAAAGCAGGTGGTTGTGATATGTCTATTATGTGTAGATTATTTACACAAACATAACATCTAAGTCCGATGAACAGAATAAAGAATTCAATGCAAAGAGCAAGAAGAGAGAAAAACCTAAAAACCATTGGGCAATAGTCCTTCCATTTGAAGTCAACAGAATGATGTGGGGGAGTACATGCTGAACCCTCAGGTGGAAATCGCAGCCATATACTTCCTTTGGGATCAAAATCAGCAGGGACGATCTCTCGTTTGGGTATGGGAGTGATCTTTCCTACAGCATACCTGCAATCATAATACATAATGATCAGATGAAATATATATAGTTTCCTCACAAGAAGTTTTTTAATTTTAAATTAATGTGAACAAGAGGAAGCACAGTGGCAACAGCAAGATGCAAAGCAACCATTCTTTAAGGTGTCCAGAGATTTATTGTTGAAGCAAACTGAGTCTAGCCTTCATAAAACAACCCAGATGAATACAAACAGCCTAGATCTCAGAAACAAAAGCATTAGGATTAAGTAAGTTGTTATTTGAAGAAGAGAATTTTACTAAGTTGAAGCATGGAGACATTCTCATCTCAGATTGCAAGGATAAAATTCAAAATAATGACAAGCTTGGTTGGCACAGAGAATGCTAGTACACAATCTTCCTGTTTAACATTTAAAGTTATACCATAAATCATAAAGCAATTAAAAGAATGCCTCAAAGCCAGCAAATCAAGTTACTCGTATGGAGTTCTTACAACTTTGCAGGGATTTGACAAACTCTGTAATCCACAATGGTTACACTATTGCTTAAATGAGCAACAAAGTGATATCACAAACCAATTAAAGCAATTAAACGATGCCTCAAAGCCAAGGAGTCAAGTTACTCGTGTGGACTTACAACTTTGCAGGTATTTGGCAAATTCTGTAATCCACAAAGGTTACACTTATTATTTTCTTCAGCTTGAAAGAGTGGCAAACCAATGATCATTTTGGTATTAGAAATCTAAACAGTATATTTGAAGTACAGTCTTCCTTGAACAAAAAGAAAATTACTTCAAATAAAGATTTTGTTTTAGTAGCATATTCTTTTCATCATACAAATATTGCGTCTCTACTTTTTTAATTCTCTTGCTATTCCTAGCATGGATTTCTTGTTAGCCAAAATCAAAAAAAAATTCTAAAGCATGTATAGATAAATGTGAAATATCGAGCAAGGTGCATACATGAATATGCAAATAAAGTAAGCGGACCTGATTCCCAATTGCAGGTTGAGCATTAAGTCGTAATTTCTGTGCCCTTTATAGATAATCTCGCCCGGTCTCTTCATTTCCTTTGGCTGCCGTTTATGTCCTCTTCTCGCAGTCTTGGAAGGCACATTTATTCTGGAGACCTCATTAATCAATACTCCTTGAACATATTCTCTCTCAACAGCAGATTGCACAGGAAAATTATCGGGATCACAAGTGCTGCTGCCCTCATCATTATCATCAAATTCCTCGCTACTTGAGCTTCTTACTCCATCAAAGGAAAAGGTTCTTCCTATTCTGGGTTCAAGGGTTTTTGAAGATGTTGTTTCAGAGCTAGGGGCATAAGGAGCATTCAAGTAAACCTCAAAATCAGACATAGAAGAGCTTCTTTCCTTCCAACAAGACTGACCATCATCAGAGAGATCATCATGCTGATCCAGACTTGAAGGCGAGGATTCCAAAAGGTGGCATAGCCTGGTCTGATTGCCACAGGCAGGATAAAATGTACCTTTACCATCTTTAAGCCCCTTACTCCAGGTCCCCATATAACAACTCCCATCTGCCCATTTGTAGACTCCATGGCCATGCTCTAACCCATCAAGCCATTGCCCATCATATTTATCCCCATTGCTCCAACTTATAATCCCCGTTCCACACATCAATCCCCCTCTCCATTCTCCAATATATTGGTTACCATTTTCCCAAATGTACCGACCCTGGCCTTCCTGAACACCGTGCTTCCAACAGCCTTCGTAAAAATCACCGTTCTTGTAGCATTTATGACCATACCCATGTTTGTCATTCAGCAGCCACTGCCCTCTGTACGTAGATGCATCTACTCCAGTAAATGTCCCATACCCATGTAAGTAACCACCCATAAAATCTCCCTCATAAGTTGCACCCGATGGCCATGAAAGCTTACCTTTACCTGTTTTTTGACCTCTGCACCACTGACCTTCATACATGCAACCATCTGCCCACAAGTACTTTCCCCTCCCTTCAGGTAAACTACGATTCCAAGCTCCCACATACATGTCCCCATTGGGCATTGCCTTTTCCCCTTTAATAGTCCTCTCTGACGGATTATGATGGGATCCATTGATGGATTCTGGGAAAATGTACAAGAACTCCGAATCATCTTCCTCTTCTTCTTCATCAACATGAGCTACTGGACCAGACATACAGAAGACACCACCGGGTGCCGCCCTTCTTGCCCTTTTCCTTAGTTGTAGACAACGAAACAAGCTATCAAGGGCAGTTGCTTCTTCTGGGTCTACGAGGTCTTTGCCTCTAGCAAGCCGATCCAGATCTTTTGTATTCGCCACTGTGAAATCTGTTACTATTTCTGATTGCTTTTCTATTGGCCTGTAGCAAACTCCTGTACTGCTTCTGATTGCCTTATTATTATTACAAGCGCAGCAGGCGCCTCCTGTCAGATTCATCAAAACTAATCAATATCTCTTAACAAAAGATTTAATGAACACGCTCAAAACAAATGTACGTCTCGTATTCTCACACTGGATTATGTGCCTCAAACAATCCGGCATAGAAAACTGATATTCTTAGAGTGGATTGTAAGACCCAAAACAACACCCACATAGAAAACTAATATTCACAGGCTACATTCTCAGACCTAAAACAGTCCGACATACAAGACTGTATTTCTCTCAAGCTGGATATTCATACCCACATACATAGTGAGCATCTTCTCGGGGTTTTCCGTAATGCAAAATTCACCTCCCACTCAGACAAATTTGCTAAAAAAACCTCCATATACGGGCATTATATATAACCTTTACTGTTCCCAACAGCTATATAGAGAGCGTAAGCTACTGTTAAAAAACGCCGTATTCAAATACAAGAGGTTTTAGCCTGTTGGGTGCAATTCCACAAAGGGCAAGAAAAACATACGCATTCGTGGTACGTTTAGTGACGTATATTTTACTATCTGGCACGCTTCTGGGCAGTAGGCAGAGGAGGGAAAGTAAGTGCCCTAGATCCATATCAAAAGCCCATCAAGACCCCTCGTACATTTCACGACCATTTTCAGAAAACATATATTAATTCGTTCAAATGTCTGGCGTGATATCCAGCAATGAATGCACATGTCTACTGTCATGTCTACAACACTTCAACCTGAACAAACAAATAACAGCAGCAGCCATTGCAGATCAGAAGAAGATAAAACGGACAATTCAATCCCATCCCTTCCCATCCCCATCCCCATTGTGAACAAATCAGATAAAGCTACGAAGAAACACACGAGTAGACAGTTAGTTACTCAATACACACTAACTACTCACGACAGCGGCAACAGCAATAATGAATAGGAGATCCGGTGGTCATTCATTTATTCATACAAAGTCAAAAAGTTTTGAACCACAATCTTCCCTTGGAAACAAAAGACTAGCCGGTACGAGAAGCAAGAAATGACAGCCATAAAGTTTAATCTAACTAAATTATAGAGATACCCATGTAAGGCTGAGCTTCAATCTCGAGGCCTTTTTCTCAAAAACAGTGTCAGGTGAAATCAAATTACCGCAAAATATACAGCTTAGGATGACGAGCTATGGGAGATTTCACCTATATTGTTTTTAATCTACAACCAAGATCTTTGCTCTGCTCGGATCTACTAAAGGACATTGGAAAAGAAAGCGCCCAAATATTAAGTATACCTATGTGAGTATTCAAGATTGATCCACGCAAGCCAATTTGTATCGGGTATCCAAATTTCAATAGACCATGGCAGAAACTGTTAAAAATAATACTTTCTCAAGTATTTCATAATCCAATGGTTCATAGCATAAACAATATAAAAAAATATGACTGTTCCAAAAAGGTTCACATAAAAAACCTCACAGATCCTGTCTACGATCGTCCAGTTTGTATCACTGACTTTGGTGTCAGAGACGTAGCCTAAACTTTTGCAGTATGCAGCCAAATAAGGATTAAACCTATGTGTGCACATATAGGGGACCATTAAAAATTAAATGCCAAAATATTATACAGATAAAAAATAGATTTCAAATCCGTGAGATTTGCATTTGCTCCCTCACGGATTGAAACAAAACTTCAACATCATACCTAAGTCAAGTCAAAAAATGGGATATCTATGAAATCATGCAGAGGAATGAGAAGCATGCGGTTAAAATTAATAAAGTAGCTAATTTTGGTTCTGCAATGCACCGAAAATAAGCATTATTCCAAGGTTTAAAGATTAGAAGTTATATAGTCATGCAAACAGATCTGAAGAGGCAAAAGTAAAGGCAGAACGTTTACGTTAGAAAGTAAATCAGTAAATCAGTTATCCAGACAGAGGTTAAGAGGCGAATTAAAGATCAGGAAAGAACATTTGCATTTGTTTTATTTAGTAACCAGTTTTATCTGCACCGAAAATCTACAATGCAAATAATTCAAACGTCAAAATTTCCACTGTACAAATTTGAAACGAAAGAATATGGAGGTTTTTCTTTTGGCATCCAAACGTCAAACTTTAGAGAATATTGACGTGGAACAGAAAGAACTTAAACCCGAGTTGAATCAAATTCTTCCACGAAACAATGTCCTACGCGGACTGGAATTACGAGCATCCTGCATAATCCAAATGGGAGAACTATAATGCTCTAAATTCGATCTCAAGAAAAAGATAACCACAATCATAACTATGTTTTTCTATTTCAAGTCTCCTTTGCCGTGTCAAAGAATCCTCCAAAAACGAAAATATTGGACTCAAATCCTTCTATAAAGGAAAATTCCAACTGAAACTCTATTTTTTTTAAAACCCACAAAATTTCCACGCACAAGTAATCTATATGATGGTTTAAAACAGAAACACGTTGCATACAAAATTCCAAAAAAGACCTGGAAATTTCACTTTCTGTCGAATGCTATCAAACTGAAGCCGCCACATGTTCAAATTTCAACTTAACCACAGGAAAATCGCAGAGAGTTTCTCGTATAGGTTTAAATACTAAAAAAATTACAAAATTCTCCTGCAATAAAAATACAAATTCTCGAAACTTAATCGGACAAAAATTTGAAAGTTTTCAGGAAAAAGCTACTCATAACTTAAGATTTTGCATACTTCGCTTGTTGAAACATAAAAATTTAATCAGCCATATGTTTAAAGATCGACAAAATTGCAGCATGTGATATAAATTTCCACCAAGTCATATTAATGTTGAACATTGGCAAAATCCCGTTCATTATAAGACAAACCTCAAATTATCAAGACAGAATCCACTCTATGCTCCAAGATCACCAAACCAACAGGAAATTTTCAAAAAAACCAGCGACTAGACACACGAAATTCCAGAAAATTTGCAGACATTCCACCCAACTTTACGACAAAACTCAATTTCCAAACTACAATCAACCAAATACTTAAATATCAACCGATGCAAACCTTACATTTCTCATATTTTCGCCCAACACATAATCCGCCAAATTCATCACGAAGAGCCATACAAATCTTTGCAATTTCCATTCACTTCCCTCAACAATCGACCAAATATATGGAAATCAGTAAAATACAGAGAAAGTCCCTTGCAAATTTCCGCCTAAAATATAACTTCTTCCTCAAGCGATTCATCAATCACAGAAAGATCAATCGAATTCAAATAAAAGCAGCCTAAAACTACCTAGAATCCGTAAAAAACTTGCTAAAATCCAATTGAAACACAAATTTCTCAAAAAAAACAAAAACTGCCATATATCCAAAAATTAATGAAAATAAGGGAAAAAAAAATTCTAGTACCCCTAGATTTGCCGACAAAACTCAACTTTAAAACATAAATTTTCCAAAAATAATCAGCCAAATTCTAAAAATGCAGAAAAGCAAAACAAAACATAATTTGCACAAAGAGCCGTAGTAACAAATCACTACGAACTTCTGCAAATTATATTTCAAAACACATCAAAACGGATTAAACGCACAAACTTTCGCTGATTTGTGTCCAAATACACGCAAATTTCTACTTACAGCATTAATTATTCTAAAGCCAATCCCCCAAATATCGATAAAATGGCCAAAAAATGGCAAATAACCATACAAAATTTCGCTAACGCAGCTCACCGCAAAACATTAGATTTCCCATCAACGAATCTGCTTTTAAGTTTCCTCCTTGAAAATTTCCCTGAACTGGACTCAATTTAACATTAAATCGTCTGTCTTTTCTCCTCTTTTCTTCATATACCTGTTCTAAGGATCGAATCCCGAGCAAGCCACGGAAACAGAGAAGAAGAAGCAACGAACAGCACAGGAGATGATTATTTTGTAAGCTTGAACATAAGCGGCAAATCAGCTGTAAGTCAATTTTATTAAAAGGCCACAAAAAAACGCTCCAATCAATAAATATCGTTTTCTAAACCGTTAAAAATAATTATGCCCTTAATTGCTGAGCGCTTTGGAATGTCTGCCCGCAAAGCCACCAAATTCCTTTCTTTGGAATTGGAATTAGCATTAAATTTATTTTTTTATTAAGCAGATCTTGCGGATTTCATAACTCAATTAAAAATTAAATTGCCGGCGCTTTTATTTAAAACTGGCAGTTAAGTGCTCGTCGTATAAAGTGGGTCCCACGCTGTCGAATTTAATAAAAAACCAACATTAGAAAAATCATTCCAAGTATATTTCACCGTGTGCATGTGGGTAGAAATACCTTTGCAATATTTTATTGTAGAAGAAACAAAATTGGCTTCTATTGCATTTGGACAAGAAATATATTGTTCCCATGCAATTTAACTTATCTTTTTGGAGAGGCCGCCATGTTGTACACCAAGTCTCCAAGTGGCAAATTGCATAGTTGCTCTTTTTTCTAGTACTCTTTAAGTTTTGTAAAAGCATACAATGCTTGGACTCGTTGGTGTTTTGGGTATTTAAAATAACACAAGAACAATGCTTGGTGTTGAACCAAAGAAAACTATGCTTGGATTTTGTCTTTGGTGATGTGGAACAGTGGTATCCACCTGATGAGCTCAAGTGGCATATTGCATTGCCAATGTCCACTTTTGAGTCTAGGTGGGCCCCTTCTCTGATTGAGTCTAGGTGGGCTCCTTCTATGATTGACTCTGACTTGTAGAAATGTATTTGATGTTAATGCTAAGGTAACATTGTCACCTAGTGAGCTTAAATTGCACTTTTTATAATTGACTGCCACACCCCCTTTGATGGCAATGGTAGGGGATGACATTTGACAACTTGTGTTCTTAGGTGGAAGCCTTTATTTCATCTTGCATTCACACTTGTGATGTGGAATGGTATGGGCTTTTAGTGAACTTATGGCTCTTTTAAATTATTATATGCTTCCTAAAATGTCTTTTTGTTTCTCTAATACAAATCAAGGTGATAAAGTATTCCTTGTTTATTACATGGCATGTCATAAGCACCATATAGATTACCTAATTTGACAAGCTGCTAAAGTTAGTCACATTCCACTAAGTATTGTCTCACCATGTGCGTTAAAAACCTTTCTTCTTTCTTGGCTCAAAGAGGATGCACCATATTTGGAAAAATAAAATAGAGGTGGAGGAATAGACCAATAGAGTAAAATACCTAAATATTGACTATAGCTTTCACATTAAGCATTTCTCTTTTTCCTAATTTGTGCTAATTGATCGGTTTCCACGTTTTTATGGTTTCTGTGTTTTATTTAAAAATAAGACGCTTTTAGTTGCTATTAATTAATTTTTCTTAGGCTTTTCGTTTATGGTATGTGTGCCTTATTTAAAAATAAGGCACTTTTAGTTGCTATTATTATTATTTATTTATTTTTATTTTATTTTTGCTTTTCATTAGTAAATTTGATTTTCTTCAATGTGCATTAAGAATTTTTATAATAAAAAGATAATGGAATGTAAAATTTAATGTATCTTGGTCATTTGTTTGCAAGGTGTCAAGTTATATGTGTTTTGGACAAATGTCAACTTGCATGTATATTATTAAAGTTGAGGGGTATGTTATAAGATTTATTTTTTCATTTTCAAGTTTAATCATTGCATTAAGATTTGTAGGAGAGGGTGTCCTTTTCCATTAAGTGATCATTTTGAAAAAAATTAGTCTAAATATTTTTTTTAGAATTTCATTTTAAGGTTTTTTCTGCTATATTGTCATATTTGTCTGTTTGGTTTTTTTCGTTTTTTTCCTAATTGTTTTGGGCTTTGATTATTTTGTAATGGTTCAAGACCTCCTTTCAAATAATGTGATTTATTAGGCATGTTTTTGTATTTTAGAGAAAGTTGTTAACTCTCAAAGTTTCCATGTATTCTTATACAACTTTTATTTTTGAAGGGAAGATTTTGTTGTTGCTTTTCGTGGTGTAAGAACTCATATGGTTGAGTGTAGGATTTGAACGTATTGCCCTATAAAAAGAGAATAATCTTAAATATCAAATGTTTATTTATACTCTAGTGCTTGGAATGAATAAGTTCATATATATATATAGACATCAAAAATATTATTCTAATCATCAATCATGTATTACCATTGCCATTATCATTATTATTTATCATTAATCTTTATCATATTCACTATCATTAATTATCATTATTATCACATTATTACACCATTAAATATCTATTTATTATCAAATATTATATATTAATTAATCAACTAATTAAATATTTTATTATTATTTAATTAATGTGAGTTAATGATCTATTTTTAATAAATTAATAAATTTCATTATTATCTCTTCACAAGTTGACTCATTCTTTTATTTAGTAACTTCTTCTCATTATCCATTTAATGAATTAAATAATTTATTATTGTTCTCTTAGGAGATCGAAATGGCAATTATAAAACTTAGTTGAGTTATTTCATCTACATCTTCAACTAACTTTGCAACCAGTAGAGTTGTCTCTTATTCCTTGATCAAATCATCACCTTTAATGGATTTTTTAGCGACAAATATTCACCAATTGGCTAATAGATGAAATTTGGGAATCAAAATTTGGCTAATAATTCAAGTTGTAACATGCCCTAAATTGCCACATTTTTGCAAAAAATATTTTAGTCTTGTTTAAATCACCAAAGCACTTATTTTATTAAAAAAATTATCTCAAATTTTTTCCATAGTATTTGAGACATGATTAGATTAGATTCTCCTATTTTTATAAGTTATAATAGAAATATAAATTAATTTTCCAATAGTATATCATAATTATTAGTTGTTTTAGGAACATGTTTCCAATATTTAGTTGTCACTATTGATTTAAAATATAATATAATAGCCATCATTGTATCCTACAAGGTAAAATGTACAAGTTGCAATCTATAATGTTCAATGAGATCAATGATCCAAAAGTAATTTTTGGCCCCATAAGCATTAAAGCTCGCGATTATATTTTACATCACAAAATACAACAAGGGTTGTTAGATTTTTTATTTTTTTTAAAGGAGGGGTGAAAAATTGTATTCAAGAAAGAGCAATCAAGTACAAATAGCGGTCAACATGACCAAAATCAACAAAATATCCATCAACATAGAACCATACAAGAACTCCCCAAAGACCAACCAACACCCAGACATACCAACCAGCAATAACACAAGGCTACACCTTCTGATCCTCATAAAGATATCTAGACAAAGTGGTGCTTTTCTCTAGATCCAACTAACCTCAATCACTCACACTCCAAGTCCCTCCACCCTCAGAGGCCCATTTGGCCAAACAATCAACCACCCTATTCCATTCTCTAGGAATATGAACAAACGAGATAATATCAAAATTCAAAGCAATATGAAGAATTTGCTTCACAATAAGAACTAATCTCCAAGAAGAGTCTTAAAAGTCACGCTTATTAAGAAGATAGGCCAAAATCATAGAATCAATCTCACATATTACATCCTTCCAGCTGACCTCATAAGCTCTCTCCAAAGCCTTAAGAATCATACAAGCCTCCATTTGATTGTTAGATTGTACACCCATATGAATGGAGAAGAAAAACACCATGCTCCCAGTACTATCATGACCCCCTCCTCTGATCCCAATTGCACCAGGTTTGCCTCAATCTGAACCATTAGTGTTGATTTTGAGAGTCCCAATAGGAGGAGGAAACCAACTCCCTTCTCTATTCACTTTCTTAGAAGCCTTTGGCCTCCTTCCCCAAGACCCCTGGGGGCCAAGGGAAGAAGAAATCCCAAGACTAGAAACAATTTGCATATCTAAAGAAGACATAGACTCTCCCAAATCAAATTTAGAAGAGATAGTTTCTTTCATAATACTTTGCACCCTGTACCAAACCTGTTGAACCCCCAAACAACACTCCCAAAAAATGTGTCGATTTCTCTCCAACCAAATATGTCAAATAATAATAGAAGGTCCTAAATCCCAAGCAACCGTAAGGAAAGACGCAACTGCAAGAGGATTACCCAAATTCTCCCAAAAATCCTACAAAGATAAAGCAAATCTAAACGGCCTTCTCCAAATTTTCCACCAAAGTCTCCAAATTTCAAGAGCGAAAGGACACTAAAAAATAGATGAGAAGTACTTTCTTCATCGCAGCCACATAAAAAACAAAAAGAAGGCCCACTGAAACCTTGTTTCTTGATGTTCTCCCAAGTGATTGACAATTCATTTCACTACATGGTTGGATAAATAACCCTTCATTTTTTTCTCTATATGTGACTTCATCAATTTTTATTAGGAAGAACCTTGAGAGAATCTTAATGCCCTTTATTTAATATTCCTAATTAATTGTCTCCTAATTATAATTTGATATATCTTATTTAATTGTCATGATGTTATCATTAACATTTATTACATGTTTATTGTAGTTTACTTAATATAATATTTTCCCTTACCTCCAATTACTACATCCTTTATTTGTAACCAACTGAAGGGGGGATATATTCGGTCATTGGCATTCCCTCATGATTATAATTATAGTGATGAAATTTATGACCATTTTTTGGTACTAGATAGAGCTTTATTATTATTTAAAATAATATATATGTTTATTCTTAGATAGAACCCTTATTTAGTTTTTTATAAATTTAGATTCTTTCCCACATGATTGTATATTTTTGGTACCTTGTTTTTTTATATCCAACACCCTTTGTTGCTTATTGAGAATCTTTTGATGCCTTATTTTATCCAAATTATGCCACTTTTCTCTTAGATTAAATCTTTTACCCTTATCTTTTTTAATTTTACTATTTTAAAGAGATTTTATAAAAACAAGTTGTGGATAGTACCTATTTAAATATGTGATAAATGCTACTTATTGCATATTTTTAGTTTTATAGGTTTTTAATGGAGTAGTCACAATGAGGAGACTATAAGAACCATCATCTATATATGTATTCTTTAAGTGTAAATATTTAATTTCTATGATGACTACTTAATTTTACTTTGACATGAATCCTCATAGTAATTTGTATGTAAGTAAAAATGAGGAGAAATTGTAATGGAGAAATTTGCATACCCATGCCCTTTTCCCTTATGATTTAGACCCATGATGACTTGGTTATCATTATACATTGATTAATGCACAAGGGAAGATATTTAGTGTGGGAAATTATAAAAAATCTATACTACTAGGATATCCCCACCATGAATCATCCCTAGTATTATGATTTCATTCTACATTTCTATCATGCATCACCTTGGTTTATATTTGTGGGTGTATAAATGGCCTAGGTCGTTTCCTTTGGGTGCAAATTTGAACCCCAAACTATTAAATTTTATTTTTTTTAATTTGGGCCCACAATTCCCTCTATTAGTCATCATGGGCTAATTAAAGTGTAACTTGTTTCAAATTGCATGATAAGGCAATGCTTTTAAATACTAACCCTAGTCCAATTTAGAGGAACCTAAGGATTATGATGAAAGCCTTTATATGAGAGAATCATGGTAGTAACATAGAGTATTTTAATTGCATCACTATCTTGGGAATACTAAATGCTTACCAACTTTCTTTAATCTTGGTTTTTGATAAGGAAAAATAGCTTTTGAAGAGGCCCCGAAACCCTTTACAACAGAGAAAAGTTGCAAGAAAGACTAAACCAATAAAGCCTATAGCCCAAAAAAACCAAAATGTTGACAACAGAAATAACCAAGAAACTTGTCAGCAATCCCTATAGCAAAACATCAGTAACAAGGCTGACCAAGCAAAAGAAACAACAAACCTACAACAATTTTTCAAGAACATTGGTCGAGGCCATATTTTCCTCAATGAACCCCTCATGCATCTCCATCACATCCTTGAGCTTCCCAAATGAAATAGCAACCCTTTTCTTGGTCTTACTCCTTGTTCTCAAATACAGGCCAACATCCACGTTCTTCTCCACAATAGGACCAATATCCTTAATCTTCTCCACCATATTCATGCAATTAACATCCTCCATGGCATTCTCTAGATCACCCAGATCCAAAGACTTTCCAGTCCATTTTATGGCTTTCTCATTTAAAATAGAGAGGCCCTTAGCAATCGATTTCAAGGATTTGTTGTTGATGTTAACCACACTCTTCAAATCATCAGACATCTTACTAATTTTCTCCTCAATATTAACAAACCTCTCCTTAAAAGTCTTATGGATAGCTAATTCCAGGGAAGTAATCCTCTCCTCACGAGTTTTACTAAAATGATCAACATCAATAACAAGTCTATTAAGCATAACATTCATGGTCTTAACCTTACCTTTGATTGACCATTCCTTCTAGTTGCTATGCACTAGCACCACACAAACATCTTTCCAATTCTTAATCCAAACATTGAGCTCCTTAACTTCTAAGAAAGGCCACTTCACCAATGAGAGAAAGTTGTGAGTTCCATCCTCGGCCATCCTACAAAACATGCCCATGTTAACCTCATCCCAATTGACCGATGGCACAACTTGAGAACCAACATTCTCGATGGGATCCTCCCAAGCCTTCTCTTTATCCTCCATTTCCTCCTCAACATGGGAATCCTCCACTTCAATCACCTCGACTTTAACCTGATGCTTATCCGACATGTTTGCCAAGTCTGCTGGAATTTATAGCCACTCCTCTTTCACATCACTCCCCTTAACCTGCTTAGAGCCAATAGGAGAGACTAAATTATCCTGGTTAGGGTCAACCCCTTTTGAATACACCAAACCCTCATTCCCCTGCTCAATATCCTCTATAGGATGCTCAGACCTTGGGAGGCCATTACCCACGCCATGGCTATCCTCCAAAATAGGGGAAATCTCCATATCACCCAACTTGCTAGCACCCAGGGTATGTTTGACATTAGAAACAAGGGGCTCCTTCACATCTTTAGAGACCTCCACCTTCTACTTAACAACATGCTTCTCTTTTCTAGGGCATTTTTTCTTCCCCTTCGCATTCTTCTTTACTGAAGGCACCATAGCTTCCTTCAATTCATTATCAGTTTCATAACTCCTAGACTAGGATTCATAATCCTTAGAACCCTCAACAAAATCACTAACCTCGTCCAACATCTCCTCAAAATTAGAATCATCATCCTCATAATTCCCTTCCCATTTCACCAGTAAATCACCAGTTTCATACCCAGAGTTTTTTCCACCCTTTTTATGGGTCAGAGTCTTAGAAGAAATAGGAACCAACTTCAACTTTATGTGCTAAAAAATGAGATTCATAAGGCCTCCATGGAGAATAGCCTTCCTTGGGTTCTTCTGATGGTCCTCAATACTAGTCTCCATCGAAAGTAGAAGGTAAAAAGGAAACGAAACCAGAGCATTATGGAAAAAATGATTTAAAAGCATGAAGTGATAACCATAGATTACAAAAAACCTACCCTCCAAGGTGAAATAATGCATAATGGCTAGAGCAATATCCCTCTAAAGTGGCTTGAGAGATTTGCAAGCATACCCACCACTACCAACCAACCTGAGCTTCTTCTCGACAAATTTGAAGAAATTTGAAAGAGCTTTCTTCGTCGCACCTCTATCTTTGTAAAATTTCCTTCCATTGGAAGGAAGACCAGCTACCTCAGCTATGAAATCCTCATCAATGTTAAATTCCACACCTTTGTATCGTAGAATCCTGTTGTTCCACCCTTTAACGAAAACCTTTGTTGCTTCAAGGTTCGGACCTTGGAGTTTTAACAAATAGGTGCTAAACCCACTCTTTTCCAAGTGCTCCCAAACAATTTCATTACTCCTAAAATCCTCACAAGAGCTTGACTCCACTCTGCAACGAGCTCCTCCCATGGTGGCATACAACGAACAACACTCCACCAACACCTTAATTTTTGTAAAAGCAAGATTAGGCGAAAAATCCCCAAAGCAATGCAAAACAGACCCAAAAAATGTGTGAGCTTTCCACACTAAGTACAACCAAACCTAGGCTCCCATTCCATAATTTCATGGATATCTAAAAACAATTATTGAAAGAGAAAGCACAGGACTCAACGTGCAAAAACCAACTCAGGAAGAAATGAAAGAGCCTTTCTCCCATCTCAACCACCTTAATGACATGACAACTGGTCATTATTGGAAATGTTCTTAAGGTTAAGTGGCAAGGATTCATAATCATCCCAATTATTTCAAGCCACCACTCCCAAGTTAGCTAACCCATCAGCCAAGGAATTAGCTTCCCTAAACACGTGAGAAATTCTAAATTCATAAAATGAATTAATGATGGATAAAGAATCATTAATCATATGGGCTATCAGCCATGAAAGTGGGCTTTTCAACATAGGACACTTAATAATGTAAAGAGAATCCCCTTCAATCCAAAGTTTGGAGACCCCATAATTTTTAGCCAATAGGAGGCCATGATAGGCTATTTTTGCCTCTACAAAGTGGTTTGTCTGGGTTCCCAAAGGGAGTGCCACCGCAGAGACAAACCTACCATTCTCATCACCTAACACTCCCCCACAACCAGTAGGTCCTAAATTCCCCTTAGAATCCCTATCAAAGTTGACTTTGAACCAACCACAAGAGGGATCTTTCCACCAAACCCCCTCTCTAGAAGCTTTTATCTTCCTCGCCAAATTAGAAAGATCACAAGAAATATTTCATCTTTTACCCACTAACAAATCATAAGAAGAGACTGTCGCCTTGAGATTGAAAGAAGGGAGCCCCAAGAATTCATAGAGAAGGTGATAGTTTTAGCTAATGGAAAACATGATTGTTACATTCCTTTCAAACTCCCCATGCCAAATGCAGTAGGGTAAGAGACCACAACATAGAAATATTTGGATTAAGAGTAGAAGCCACCCACTGAAACCATAAATCATGGAAAGAAGCAGGAAACAACCAAGATAAATCCCATAGCTGAAGAATATGAGCCCACACTTCCCAAGTATAACTACAGCCAACCACAAGATGAAAACAATCCTTAGTTGCTTCTTTACATAAGGAACACCTATTCGATAGAGACATACCCCTTTTCATAAGATTATTGAGAGTTAAGATCTTGTCTTGATACAAAAGCCAGAAGAAAATATTAATTTTAGGCAAAAGTTTCACATTCCACAAACGAACCCAAAAAGGAGGGGGCCAACCAGTCGAATCTAAAAAGAGAAGGCCAAAGAAACAAAAAACGTATCATTGGGAGCCAACCTCCATGCCACAAAATCATTAGGAGCATCAACATGGATATGAATCAAAGAGAGAAACAAAAAGAGGGGTTCCAAATCCCTATTAACCAAATCAAGTATGATCCAACTACCATTAAGGATATAATCAAACACAAAAACACCCCATTCCCTGACACAAAAGGCTTTGAAAGGGGTTGCCCAAGGTTCATCCTTCAAGGGACCATGACCAATCCACCAATCATCCTAGAACAAGATTGTCCTACCGTTCCCAAAGACCCACTGCAGGCTAGCAACCACAGTCGAACAGGCTCGAAGCATGAAGTTCTAGAGGACAAACCCCTGAGGAGGAACAAAATTCTCCCTTAACAAATCTCTAAACCTATCCACCCCCTCAAATATTTTGAAGAGTAAATAGTATTCCATTCTTTGTCACTCACAAGAAAGTTCCAAAACTGTTTCGCCATAAGGGATTAATTAAAATCCTTTAGCTTACACATGCCTAAGCCACCTTGGAATTTCGACCTGCAAACCTCCTCCCAAGACAACAATTGTAATCTTTTCTTCTCCTGCACCCTAGACCACAAGAATCTTTTCTGAATACCCTCAATTTTTTCCCAAAACCTTCTAGGAATTTAGAAAAAGCTTAAGGCATAAATTGGAAAATTCTGCAAAGTTGACCTGATTAACTGAATTTTACTTGCTTGGCTAAGTAGGACACCTTTCCAACCAACAAGTTTCAAATGAAACTTATCAATGATACCATTCCAAAAGGAATCAGGAACACCATTAGAACAAAGAGGAAGCCCTAAATAGGTAGAGGGAAGCTCTCCAATATGACATTCCAGAATACTAACAATCCTCAACTGACGATGCTCTGGAGTATTAAGAAAAAAAGCAGTGCTCTTAGGAAAACTCACCTTCTGACCAAAAGCCACCTCATATTGCTGAAGAATAAGATGGATAGATTTAGCCTCAGCAAGAATAGTAGTGTCATCAACAAATTTTTGATGAGAGCAACAAAGTTGGTGTGAAGAGGGATAAAGACCTTTGAAGGCCCCATTAGACAATGCTTGAAGAAGAAACCTACCCAAAGACTTAGCCATAATGATAAAGAGAAAGGGAGAAATAGGATCCCCTTGCCGCAAACCATGAGAGCTTCTGAAAAAGGTAGAAGGTGAACCATTGACAAGCACCGAGAATGAAGGTGAGGAAATTAATTTCCAAACCAATTGCAGGACCCGACCCAAGAATCCAAACGCCTTGAGAATATTGTTGAGGAAAATCCAATTCACTCGGTCATAAGTTTTCACTAAATCCAACTTTAAAATAAGCCCAAGCTTCTTGTTAACTTTGAGAGAATGAATTTTCTCATGCACCGTAAGAACAAAATCCAAAATTTGCCTTCCCAACACAAAACTGTTTTGGTGGGGTGAAATAATCTTAGGAAGAATCCTTTGTAGCCTTGAAGCAAGCACCTTAGAAAAAATCTTATATATAGGATTACATAAAATGATGGGCCTGAAGTCACTAAAGTACTCAGCCACAAGCTTCTTAGGGATTAACACAATAAACGTGGAGATCAATTCCTTAAGAAGCTGTCTACTCAAAAAGAATTATTTAATGGCATTGATAACATCCTTAGAAATAATATCCCAATAAGACTGAAAGAATAACATCGGAAACCCATATGGTCTCGGAGATTTGTTTCCTTCAAAAGAGAACACAACCTTTCTAATCTCCTCATCTGACAGAATACCAGCCAAAACCCTATTCTCCTCCTTTGACACCAAGTTAGGAATAACATTGAGAAATCTTTGTTGGTTGATAGGATCAAGAGGACGATTCTCGGAGAGAAGGTCCTCAAAGAAAGACCAAGCTGCTAATCTTATTTCATCATCCTATTCAAGAGAAGAATTATTCACAACAATTTTAGATATCCTATTAGAGGATCTATGCTTCAAAGTTGTAAGATGGAAAAAACAAGTATTTTTATCCCCACTTTGAAGCCAAATAGCTCTAGATCTCTTCTTCTAGAACTCCTCCTCCCTAGCCACAATGTTATGCAAACTCACCAAAAGAACACTTTCCTCCTGAAGAAGCAAGACATTAGATCCAAAAGCCTACATTCTTTGTTGCACAATATCTAGTTTAGCCTTAAGCTCTGATTTCTCCTTAAAGATGTTTCCAAAAGAAGACTTATTCCACTGAATCAAGTTTTGCTTAACATAAGAAAATTTCTTAGCAACTTTATACATGGCAGAACCATCAACATTAATATTCCACGACTTTGCAATTTTAGAACGCAACTTTGGATGACTAAACCACATTTTTTCAACTCTGAACGGAAAGGACTTTTTTTAACCAAAAAGCTCAGCATTCAAGGATATAGGAAAATGATCTGATCCGAGTCTAGTTAGAGAAGAAAGAGAACAAGCATAAAAATGTAACCATTCAGGAGAAATAAGAACTCGATCCAACTGGACCTAAATAAGAGTATCCCCCGTGCGCCTATTAGACCAAGTATAGGATGCCCCTCCCAAATCCAAATCTAGTAGAAAATTATCATTAATGAAGCTCATGATATCAAGACGACTATCATCTGCAACCTGGGAGCCCCCAAACTTATCAACATCATTGAGTGAGGTGTTAAAATCCCCATCACCAGCTAGTTCTGAAAAAAGAATTGAACCTTAAAAGTATTCAAACTCCCCCAAAAATGCTTTTGAGAAATTTTCAAATTGGGAGCATAGATATTTGACAACACCCAAGAGAACTTATCCGTGGGGCATGAAAAATAAGTAGCAACATGATTCTCAAAAGCAAACAAGGCAGAGCCATAAACCACCTTAGGATTCTAAAACATAGCCACCCCTCTAGAAGCACCATCAAAATCAAAATCCTGACAACCACAATCCTTAAAAAATCTATTCTTAATTCTTTTGACCTTCTTCGTACTCATCTTAGTCTCTTGGATCAAAATAATATCGGGACAATGATCTCTCACAATGTTTGCAAGAAGATCTTGTTTATGAGGATTATTTAATTCTCTTATATTCTAGGAGAGGATCTTCATAAAAGATTTTATGAGGGACCATTCAATCCCATCTCAAGCAGAGTAATCTATGAACCATCAACAATAGCACATTTTCTTTCCCTCTCCTAGAATTTATGCAAAGAATGCCTTCCTCTACCCCTTGGCTCCGAACCACAATCCAGTTTCAACCGATTCCTTGTAGCCATACCCACCACAAAAAGAGTTGATTTCTTCTTATTACGAGACTTGGAAGCAGAGGGAATAGGGATCCCTGCCTCCTCTCCCTGAGGATCAGAAGAGGAACAAACATTGATAGAAGAGGTGAGTACCAACTTCTCTGACACAACCGTGTCCACCAACGACTCTTCAAAAGGAAAATCCTCTTTGTCCATAAATGGTTCCACCAATAGGGAACTCGATGACTCAACCTTGGAAGTTAAAAACAAACCCTCAGAGACCATCTTCAGAGGGGTCACCTTCTCTGGTTCAGCTACCACAATAGCCAAAGACTCGACACCAATCTCCTCCACCAGATCCATAGCACGCTCCTCAACACACGGGACCTTAAACTCGTCCTCCTCATAAAAAACTTCCTCAATAGAGCAGGAACAGACATGATCAACAATAGGTTCCTTCGCAACAGAGACATCGAGAGGCGGATCCTCACACACCACCTCCTCCAAAGGCTCAGTAGAACTTGACTCAACCCTAGGAATAGGACATTTCCCAACCTCCTTCCAATTTTTTTCCTCCATCGAGACCTTTTGAGAAGGGGCCGACGCCTTTTGAGCAAGCACTTTTGGCTTTAGAGGACACTTCTTCACCCAATGACCCACCTTCTTGCAGTGGAAATAGGCAACAAGGATAGATTCAAACTCAATCGCCTGCTCCCACACTCCCAGCTTAGAATTTATCTTTATCATTGATGGGAGATCTGTAGCCTAGTCCAAAATCACACACAACCGAGCATAAACAAGCCTATGCCTCGAAGCAGTGAGATTATCAATAGATAACAAGCATCCAAAGGTAGACACAATTCCTTCAAAGACTTGCTCATCCCAGAATTCAAGAGGAAGCCCAGGCAAGTAGACCCACACAAGAGCTGAGTCAAAAGAACAAGAACTCAGAGAGAAGCCTACCTCCCATTTCTTTAGCACCGGAGTAGATTTACCAATAAGCCAAGGCCCCCCACCAAAACCTTCAACAAATCTTCATCACAAGAGAAGGAAAATGAGAAGAAGCCCTTTGCAAGGGCCGCTACCTCAACTTGACCTTTCAAATGCCACTAATTCTTAGAGAGGCTGCAAACCATTTCAATATTAGGATGAGGTCCCCAAAACTTACCAACCAACGATTGCTCCATGGAAAGAATACCCTTGTTAATAATACAGTCTGACACAAAGGCAAAATAATCGCCAGCTGATGGGTCAACAAAAAATTCCATGAGAGGTGAGGAACTCTTCTCCTTAAGCTTAGCACTAAACAAATTTGACCAAGTCTCCCCCTCCACCAAGGTAACAACTTGTTGAGTAGCTTCATAGACCACAACAGCCTCGGGAGCCATATAAATAAACCCCACCTTGTCCAAGGAAGTACCATCCAGACCCAGACCTCCAAAGTGAGGAAGGACTTTTGAGTTACCTAACAGAAAGGACCCACAAGATGTCCCATTCAAAAGACAACCGTCAACCACCTTCCTAACATCATCCTGACCTCCGCCATTAATGCCAACCCCTAGAGCAGGGTTTCTTGCCTTACCAAAATTTGAAAAATCCTTACCACCATCTAAAATCGCAGTTACAGCTCCACTCGATGACATCTCCATTTCATCATCTTTTGTTTCTTCTTTAATCTTGGTTAACTTCTATTGAATTAGTCTTTTCTTCTCCTCATTCAATCTTCTAAATATTGAATTAGTCTATTTAGAAGATTGGATAAGGAGAACATGACCCTCACTTAACAATTGTCCAAGTACTATCTATAAACATCACCCTTGTTCAGACATAAGTACATCAACCATCCATTCCATTCATTCCATTCATTTCTATGGGTCTACATTCAACTCTACATGTCAATCCACTATGACAAAGTGTGGAGATCAATTTTGTGGTAAAAGATATAAACCAAAGTGAAATATAATCAATTTATGAATTTTGAAACATTTATGTTTAATCATAAATTCTCTTTTCAAATCTCAAACTTAATATATCAATAAAAAATATGATATTTTCATTATTTATTATTATACTTAATAGTATTTAATTATCACTCTCAAAAAATTTAACATCAAAATATCCTAACACAATTACAATAAAAAGCACTCTTAAATACTAAATATTTTATTTATTTATTATAATATTTATTGTTCATCTAAACTTCAAATCATATATTTGTATCATTATTTTGTTTAAATATATATCCAACTATAGTAAATTTATGAATTTTGAAACATTTATTCTTATCATATATTCTCTTGTCAAATCTCAAACTAAATATATTAATAAGAAATATGATATTTTCATAATTTATTATTATACATAATAGTGTTGTAATTATCACTCTAAAAAAATTAATATCAAAATGTCTTGATACAATTATAATCAAAAGTACTTTTTTTTGGATAAAAGATAAAGTCTGAACATTATTAATATAAAAGATGTAGATCAAAAGCACTCTTAAATACTAAATATTTTATTTATTTATTATAATATTTGTCCACCTAAACTTCAAATCATATTATTTTATCACTGTTTTGTTTAAATATATATCCAACTATATGTAGTGAAAGCATTTATTTTCACTACAAAAACCTTTAAATTTACATTTGATTGAAAAAAAGTGGTTTTAATCATAAGCTAAAATGCACATGGTATCCTCTTGTCTAGTCCACTCATTATTCTTTCACTTTTTCATATTATCAATCTTCCAAGAATATAATTACGGCATCTAACATGAGTTGTTAAAATCATAATTTTATATATTAAATTGGTAGATTTCTCTCGAAGAAAAGTCATTAACTTCACTTAGTTTTGGCTCCACGACTTTAAATAAGTTTGAAGGTTTGTTTAAGTTTTTATTGTAAGAAAGCTCAAATACCTTTCTTAAACTCCTTACCAAGTAACATTGTTTACTCAAACCTAACAAAATCATTCAATTGCCTAACCAATTACATGTTAGCAAGTTATGTACATTTATGAGGTATTTTTAATGTGAATTTACCTTATATTTATAAGAAGGATTATACTATTTAATTTTAATATATAATTCCATTAATGATTAAAAAAACCATCTTTTAAAATGTGTGAAAATAATATTAATTTAGGTTAATTAAGTATAAATTAGTTTAAATTAATTATTGATTGGTTGGGATTGATAGATCTAATAATTTGTAATAGTTATTTTAGAAATGCGATGGTGGAATGTGTATAGTTTTATGACCAAAGAATGTATGTTAATGGTGAACAATATAGCTTGTATCAACTTAGGAAATACTATCTCTCTGTTAATATATGTATTACCATTATTTTTTTTTATTGGAGATCAAGTTTATGAGTCTAGGTCAAGTCTAGATAATCACATATTCATCCCTTGAGTATGGGCTCTATTATTCACCTGATTGACCTTTAAAGGATTGGCATTATTGTCACAAAGGTACACATCCTCCTAGGCCAACCCCTAAAAAACTTGAGTAGTTGATCTAAAAATACAATCAAAGGCCCTAGAATGTTGTTTATACATTTGTTAATTATTTAAGTGCACTGAATCTAAATGTTACACTATTGATAACTCCTTTGATGCTCTAGAATGAGAGAGGACCATGGATTCCATATGATGTAAAAATAATGCATCAAATACCTTCAAATTCTAGCACATAACAACAAATTTTGTAAGATGTGTACTTAGTTAGCTTGGGGTGGGAAAATGAAAGAGACTAGTCAACCAAAATCTGAATTTAAATTTTAGAAAGGAAAGGATCGAGTCCATGATCATAGGATCAACGCCACAATCATGGAAATGACCATGGTGAGTAAATGGAACTATATTTTGGTGGCTGATGAATATATGAAAGTACTTGGATAAGACACATGTATCAGGGCATGTGTATATAAGGATAAGGTGGGGGATACAAATGTGTGGATATGTGTATATAAAAATTGGTAAGGCAAGGGAGTGGGCCCAACTTTACACAATATCGCATCATTTATCAATAGATACATTTATCAAGACATTTCCTAGGGGAGGTTTGGCCCACATATCTAGGTGTAAGTTATGAGTTTTCCCACCTTTCCTTGGTAATTGTTCCATGTGTTTAGGGAGTGATGGTCATCATGTAAAGTTGGGATTTTACATACCTTAATGGTTTTGCATCTTTCTTAGGTTTTCCATTAGTATTGTGAATGCCATCAAGTGTGTGTTGAGGATGAATTCAAATAGATGGTTTCCTCCTTCTAACCTTTTATTGTAGGTATTTTTCTTGTGACACCTTTCTTGAGGCAACCATGATAACTTGTGTGAATTGTTGTGTGTAAAATGACCCTTAGTGTGTGCATTGACATGCAATATGATATGTTAGTGTTGTATCTTATTTGTTTAAGTATGGTTTCAAAAAATGGTTCACTTAGCAAATGTTTGTGGTGTAAGGCTTGGGGAATTACATTTGCTATTCGAGCCCATGTTCAAATATTAGGAGATTTGATTTATGCGTTTACTCATGTGATTGAAGTGTGGTCAAGTTTTAGTTTTTACCATTAAATGGAAATATTATGACTTCATTCTTGGTATTCTTTAGCATGGTATTATAGATGGTTATATGTATGTGCGAACCCATACAATTATTTATGAATGAAGGATGATTCTTATTCCATACTTCCCTTAGTAGAGTGGGAAAATAAATAAATATTGGGGATAACTTGAGATTCATAGTGAGAACTCCCAAGTGTTATGCAAAATTAGCTTGAGGATCCTCTTTGTGCACCACATGTTATTGTTCTATGCCAGGAGATTTTAGTAAGATTGGGTCCTTGTTAGGAGGTATTACATTTAGTCCATTCCATCCCATTTAGGAAAGGAGAGAAGAGTACCCCAAAGATGGAGAGAGAGTACTTTAGGAACCCTTGATGTATTAGAGTGGGGGATTTTCTCTTGTAGAATTCATCTTGTAGGAAGATAAGCAAGTGGTGGAAAAGGATAGTATTTTAGAAAGGCACCTAAGAGACATTATATGAGCACATCCACCTACATTTGAGGGTTATTAAGGGGTTTTTGAGGGAGGGGTTTTGGCCCTTGATTGTGTAGCAACGAAAATAGTACGCCCCACCTTTGAGGAATAGAGCAAAAGGGTAGGGTTCCTATTTCACACTTGTTACACTCAAGGAAACCTTAGAGATCTCAATCCGAAGATAGAAAGGGGGAAAGAGATCTTGCAATAAGGTATCATAGGGCATGATTAAAGATAATAAGAGGGTTCATCACCAAGCTAGGGCTTGGAAATACAAGAAATGTAAATGACATGCAAAGTACTATGCAAAACCTAACTAAATGACCTAGGACATGAAATTGAAATATAGAATGACAGGCTGAGAATGAATAGAGGTGCACCTGGAAGAAGGATGAGGCCAAAACAAGCTCCAAAACCTTGAAAAATTGTTGTTTAATGCCTACTGGGACTCATATGCTAGTCTAGGTTATTTAGTCCCAGCCTAGGGTTTTTGTGCCAAAACTAGAATCTAATAGTGGTGAGTCTGAATCTCCTAAAATATGGAGAAAGCCTTGTACTAGGACTCATATGCCACAAGTGGTGTATCAGTCCCACTTAGCTTTTTAAGAGGGTTAAGGTTTGAATCTGGTCTCCAATCTCTACTCTTCCTTCCACACTTTGTTTCCAAATCTAAAACCCTGATTTGCAACTTGTAGGTGACTTTTTGTGAAGATAACAAGTACCTTGTGACAACTTGATGACCTTCTTCAACCTTGCAACTTAATCTTGAAAGGATCTTCAAGCTCCAAGTCACCTAGATCTGCAATCACACACCAAAGAGAAGAGAAACTTGTTGATTGTTAGGGAATAGGTTTTTGCCTAAGTCAAACCCCATTTAGGTAATTAAACCAAATGATGAAACAATGAAGCATGAACATGAAACATGAAATATGAAGCATGAAAAATGATACTTTGAATAATGTTGTGAGATGTAAATAAAAAATATAACATGAAATGGCCATGAAGGATGTAGATCTTGATATTGAATATGGATATGAAACTATGCTTGCAAATGGATCTTCAATGCTACATCACAACACTAGCTCAACAACATGCTCGATGCTTAATGATCTTGACTTGATGATGGATCTTGAATTGCTGCAACAATTGATGAAGAAATTTTCCCTTGAATGCTTTAGGAATGCTCTTGTGAAGTCTTGTACACTCTTGTAGTCATAAACTTTCTATTAGAAATGCTATCTTGATTGTTAGGTGAAAATGAGTGAAATAACCTTGTATTTATACTTGTTTATGCCAAATTTCCCAAAATTACAACACTGCAAGCTAACATCAGATCTAGGAGGATAAAATCTCACCAAGAATTTGAATTAAATTTTATTTTGGGCCACATGGGACTCATATTCCAGAAGTGGCGTATGAGTCCCATTAGGCTTAACTATGGGACACATTTTTCAAAACTACATAGAATGATGCAAAATCAGGTTTGGGGGCCCGAAACCTTGGTGGGACTCATACGACCAAGGTGGTGTATGAGTCCCAAATCACTAAATCTAGGCCACACAACCTAAAAAGACATGAATTATGATTGGACGTTGGTTTATGTCAGGATTATCCTTGAAAAGATGCATTAATTAAGGCTTGTGGATGCAAAATAAGGCCAAATAAGGCATAAAGAAGCACAATTAATAATGAAATCCTTATATTAGTGTGAAAGTGTGGTACAACACTTTACAACACCTAAAATAAGGTACGATTAAGCTCATTTAGTTTACAAGGGCCCAAAACTTAATGTGAAGGTGCAAATAAATACACTTTACAACATTAAATTAAGGCAAAATTAGGTCAATTTAGCTTAAAAGGGCCCTAGATCTCATGTGAATATGTAAAACACATTACAACACTAGATCAAGGCGACATTAGGTTTATTTTAACATTAATCATTCCCAAATAATGTAAGGAAAAGGGATACTTTTTTCATTGCCATAGATTGTTAGTTTTTGATACATCCCTATGGTAGCAATATTAGGGCTCAGTGCACCATCACATGTGTACTTGTGTAAATTTTCTTGCATCTAACGGTGACAGGAGGAGAAAAAATGTTTAGCTATTGCCATAGTCTCTTGGGATACTTTTCTAGAGGTTTCTATGACATTACCTTTTTTATCATTGTAGGTAGAGGCATTTTGATGAGTTTCATGAGCTTAAGCAACTTGGCATGATAATGCATTGGTATGAGAACCATTTCTTTGAGCTTAAGTAGTATGCGAGCTTAGCTAAGGATGAGAGGATTTTAATGTAGTGCTTTGTGAGAGGTTTGAATGCTAGGATTAGTGGTGTTGTTTGGGTGTTTTAATTGAAGACCTTGGAGGTTGCCATAGAGAAGGATAATTTTATAGAGAAAAACTTGGCTAGAGGCTTTGGTGGTTAAATTAGAGTGTAGGTATTGGTTCCTTATCAATCTAGATTAGGGGTTTCAAGTTCTCAATATCAACCTACATGATTTTTGAAGACACCTTTAGCACCCTCTAGCACTAGTCTATAGTAGTAGTAGTAGAGAGAAATGCCTCCATAGGCCCCCTTGAGTGGGTAGGGTTTTGGTGAAAATTTCCATCAAGATAAAAACACATAGGAATCTCTAGTCCTGATTTCCAACTTGAAGTATTCAAATCAGGTCTAGTCACTTGAGATTTCAACATTTGAGTGTACCTCCATACTTTTTGTCTCATGTTAGGGGACCATGTTTCTCTTGTGGCCAATAGGGTCACTATACACATTCTTCTCCTCAAAGGTTTGTAGAAATAGGTAGGTAGAATCATATAGTTTAAAAGTCAATAGTGGGGGATATCAAGGTAAGTCTCACAAAGTATTTGAGGTGGTGGATAACCATGAAGTAGAGAATCGTGACAACTTTATAGAGACATTAGGTATGTTGGATGGGGTTCATGCTTCTATATTTTTGAATTATGATGCTTTAATTTCCTTTATTCCCCATCCTTGGTATCATGTCGTGGGCTTGTGGTAGTAAGGTAGAATAATAATTCATAGCTTAAGCTGGCTACTAGTGCTAAGGTTTCTATGGACTCCCTTATGGGTGGTAATGCGTTGAATTTGGGCACCTTCACCACCATCATTGATCTACATATCCTACCTTTAGGATCCTATGATATTGTGTTGGGTTTGATTGGTTAGAGGATCATCAAGAAAACATTGATTGTTAACATATGTTGATTGTGCATGGATGAAATTGGTCAATGAATAGAGATAGTAGGGGTGTAGAGACCCATATCACTTTGCATGATTTCAACCATGCAAATTAAATGGAGCATGTGGAGGAGATGCCAGATTTTTCTATATTAATGAATGATATTTTTTTAGGATGAATTCCATGAGGAATCTCTTGATGATAATCCTCTCCTTAGGGATTTTTCCAACATATTATTGAGTGAGATACTTGGTATACTATAGAAAAAAGATGTAGACTTTCAAATTGATCGTATTCCATGAGTAAATTTCATGTCTCTTGTACCATACCACATGACCACTCAAGAGCTTAGTGAGATTAACTTATAGTTAGATGAGTTATTAGTTAAGGGGACATTCATCCTAGTGTATTACCTTGGGATGCACAAGTCATATTTGTGAAGAAGGACGTATCCCTTAACTTGTTCATTGATTATTAATATTTAAACAAGGTGATGATGAGGAATTGAAATCCCTTGTCAGGGATAGATGATTTTTTTGAAAAATGTAGGTAGCCAAAGTGTTCTTTAAGATTGAATTGAAGTCAAGATACCATCAGCTTCAATTCATGAGGTAGAAATTCATTTGTTTGCATTTTATATTAATTATAGACATTAAAAGTTCACAATTTTCCCATGTGTTGATGAATGATCCTTTGATATTTATGAGTTTTATGAATAGGGTATTCTATAATTACCTCAACTAGTTTTTCGTTTTGTTTTCGGATGATATTTTGAATTTTTCAAGGATAGTAGAGGAGCATGAGGTCCACTTGTGCTAGGTTCTATATTTTTTGCATGAGCATCAACTTTATGGAAAATTGGAAAAGTGTGAATTCTTTCAATTAGAGGTGAAGTATTTGGGTCATGTTATATTTTGTGAGGGTATCTCAATGAATCCCTTGAATATTTAGGCCATTATGGATTGACCAAAACCCATGAATATTATTGAGGTTTTTAGTTTTGTAGGATTAGTGGTTTATTACTACTATTTCATTAGAGATTATTTGTGATGCTAAATTTGATTACTTCTCTTCAGAGGAAAGGGAAGAAGCTTATTTGGTCAAAGAAGTGTGAGTTGTCTTTCTAGGTTCTTAGGAAATGGTTTCCTAGTGCACCCATCCTTGTAATGGCTAATCTTGTATTGGATCTCATGGTTTGTACTAATACATTGTTGGATGGTTTGAGGGTGATCCTTATGCAAGAGGGCCAAGTGATTACATATAAGTCACAAAATCACAAGGATCATGAGCTAAATTACCCCACCCAAAATTTTGCATTCGCAATAGTTTTCCATGCACTTATGTGAGGAGACATTTATGTTGGTCCATTAGCATTCTAGCTTGTAGTACATATTCACTCAGCTAAATATAAATGCCTATCAATGTTACTAGATGAAGTTTCTTTATGAGTATGGATTTGGTGTTGAGTAAATCAAAGGGAAGGAGAATGCAGTCATTGCTTCCTTGAGTAGGAGGGGTAATGAGATCTCAATTTTGACCCTAAGCATAGATCTACAAAGTTGTATTTTGGAGAAACTATAAGAGGATTCATGGTATTAGGAGGTTAGAGCAAAGATAGAGTCCTAGATAGACATTGTGGGAAAGTTATATGGCTATTCATTAGAGTCAAATGGACGATTTTGACATCTTGGTCATATTTATGTTACAACTTTTAGGGATATTCAAACGGTTGTGATGTTTGAGGTACATTGTGCCCTATATGTAGCACACCTACTATGAGGAATATGAATGTTGAACTTAGGTATTTTTTTACTAGACAAGAATGAGGTGCGATGTTTCCAATTTTATGGGTAGATTCCTAGAGTGTAAGAGAGTGAAGGTAGAGCATCAACATTCATCAAGCCTCTTATAGTTGCATGTAATTCCCAAGTGGAAATGGGGCATGATTTCCTTAGATTTCATTGTTGGTTTGCCTATATCTTCATTCCATCATGATGCCATCATGGTGATGGTGGGTAAGTTGACCAAGGTCACATTTTTCACTTATGAGATCATCATATAGTGATGCATCCTTAGCATGTTTATTTATGGAGGAAATTGTGCACTTGCATGAAGTTTCTTATAAGATCATTTTTTATCATGATCTAGTGTCCACATCCATATTATAGACATACTTGTAGTATTATTTGGTTTCTTAGCTTAATTTTAGTTTTTCCTACCATCCTAAGACAAATGGCTAGATGCAGAGACTTAATCAAGTGCTCGAGGACATGCTTCATATTTATGTTATGGACTAGCAGTTCAAGTGGAAGGACTATTTATACCAAGTTCAATTTTCTTATAATAATGGGTATCATAGTTCTCTTAGTTTGACATTATGTTCACTTGTTATATGGATAAATTTGTTAAACCTCATTGAGTTTGTTGGAAGAATGAAGAAGAATCCCTTTGGTGTGTTGTCATTGATGCCAACATTGTTTGGTGATAGTTTTTTCCCATCTGGTAAACAATGCTTTTGTTACTCTAATTTGGTAATCTGGTATGAAATTGTTCATATTAAAAGATTGACCTATGTGGTTTTAATATGTTAGTTAGGATTATTAATTGCATCTATGGAAAAAATTTCAATGATTTTGGTTGAATGGGCTGAAAGAGATAACTGACAAAAGTTTGACATATACGCTTTGTATATTCTTCTGGCTGACATGGATGAGTGGTGTACGCTTTGTGGATGATTAAACAATATTTCTTAGGTTTGGACCGACCTAATTTATGTCTTGCATGGTTTTTTTGAGTGTGGAAGAAGTTTTGGTTTGAGTTGACAAGCTATTTTGAATTGATTATGTATACACTCAATTAGGTCGACCTAATTGATGTATGTAGATGAAATAGTGTATATATGTGAAAAAAAATTGTATTGAAGAGAGAAGAGATGTGTGATATGTGACAAGTAATAAGCAGTGATGCACAATAGTGTGACATTGTGTGAATTTGTTGGTAGTTGTCGTGAACCTACAAACCAGTGCAAGATTTTGTATTCTAGAGCTTAATTGGAACTCAACTCACCACATAGAAGGTGTATTCATCAGTTCTTCTTTTTGGAAGTGAGCCGCACTCCATTTTTTAATATTTTTAGGTTGTGAGCCTCTCAAGGATAGTGTGTCCTGGAAGTGTGCCCCTATAATATCTTATGACTAGTTATAATATATTGTGAGAAAATCCTCACCATGGTTTTTCCCATTTAGTTTTTCCACGTAAATATCTTGGTGTTCATGTGTCCTATGGTGTTATGATTCCTTTCATGTCTTTGTTTATAGTTGCAGTTAGATATGTTTTAATTATTGAATGGTTGGCAGTTAAATGGTTTAGTGGAATACTGATTCACCCCCCTCTCAGTATTCTGGGTGTTCAACAATTGGTATTAGAGCTTGGTTCCTTTTGAAAAGTTTAACAACTTAAGGAAGATCTTGAAGTTTGAACACATGGATGATAAAAGGTGACCTATTCCTTCAAAAGAGATCTCTGCAACTAAAGAAATCCATGTTCTTGAAGATCTGGACAAAATTGAAAATGAGAAAGAAACTTTGAGGGAGAACTTAAGAGAAGCAAATGAGTACATCAAGAAATTGAGAGAACAAATCAAGAAATTTAAAGAAAGGCATAGAGAAGTCAATGATCAATTGAAGAAAGCAAATGAAGACATCACTAGACTAAAAGTGCAAGTGGAAGAAAAGAAAATAATTGAGGACTATCAGAAAGCTGAAATTTAGAGCAAGATTGATGAATGTACAAAGCTTGAACAAGAAGTGGTAAACCTAAGGTCTGACCTAGAGAAAGCAAGAGCTCATGAGGAAAAATTCAAAACAAGTACTACAATGCTTGATGAGTTGATTGTGTTTCAAAAACCTTCCAAGGATAGAGGTGGTTTAGGACTTGAAGAAGGGAAAAGCTCAAAAGAAAATTAGACTCCTAACAAGGTTGATAATCAAAGGAAGACTAAAGGCAATGATAGACATATCAAGAATCAAAGAAGCAAGACCAGAAGGATCCCTATTAGACAACCTAATGCTCAAAGGTACCCATCTTTCAATGGTATTTGTTTTTCATGCAATAAATTTGGTCATAGAGCAACATAATGTAGAAGTAGAATGAATTAGAATGCTGGATTCTTTTTTAGACAATGTTTTGCTTGCAATAAATTTGGACATAGAGCTACACATGTAGAAGTTAGATGATGATGATGAATAGATTCAATACTGGTAGAATGATTCAATATTTTCAAGGATATTGCTACACATGTAATGCATTTGGACATAAAGCTAACTAGTTCAGATCAAGGTTAAATGCAAATCAATTTGGTCAAAAAAATGTTATGTGCTACACCTGCAATAAACTAGAACATATTTCAAGATTCTGCAGAAGTAGAAATGGGAAGAAATCTAATTTGAAACAAAGGAATAAACCTATGAATAAAGTGGATCCTACTGAAGTCAAAAAGGAAATAGAAAAAAATTGGGAGGAAAAGGAAGAACCTAAGAATAAGGACGAATCAAATACATCTGTACCTACTTCTGGTGTAGATATTTCTTCTAAAAACTAAACCTAGTAGTGGATTTAGGGGGAGCAATTACAGAGAAAACTGACAAAACCCAAACATATGAGGTTTCAAGCAGTGACACAAATATATGTGATATGAAATGTCATTATGAAGATGTCAAAAAAGTTTTCAATAGAAAAATGCAAATTTGGAGATTTGTGGAGTATTTTAGGGTTTATAGTGTATTCATAAAGTGTTTATCAACTTTTCATGAGTGGAATGCATTAAATGTGGAATTAGGGCAGATCGGCAAGGTATAAAGTGAAAATTAAAGTTGAGTTAAATTACTTTTATGCATTTGGAGAAAGCAGAAGAGAATTGAAGTGAGTTAAAGGTGATTCAGAGCATCTGGCATCAAACCCTAGTTTTCGTCGAAGCTTGAAAAGGTATTTACAACCATCTAAACTCTATGGATTTGAATTAGAAGTAATTTACATAAGAATATACAGGAGAATTGAAGGAAAAATGGCCACTCCCACTGTGGTTGAAGTTTTTGAGAGACCCCGATCGAAATTCATAAGGTTTTCATGGAAGGTTTACGAAATGGACCCCATGGGTGCATTTTCACAAATTCCAAGTAGTATCTTACCCACTGAGGATACTAGAACCTACATTCATATGAAATTGGAATAATTTGACCATCAAGAACTCAAGGATCAATGGCTAAAGGAGTTAACTGGAGAAAACTACTTAGTGAAGCCAAAATATGAAAATCTTGTACGAAAGAAGCTAGATGTATGGAATTGGTTTCCAGATTTTTGTAGTGGAATGGATGCAAATTTTGTAAGGATGGCACTTAGCAGAGTGCATGATAAATTGGTATGGGCAAGTATACCTGGAGTAATTACCAAGGAAGTGATTAAAGATGTGAATGTTCTCTGTGACATTGGACTTGTGCCAATGTTAAAGGATGTGAAAAATGATGTGGTTATGAAACTAACTGGTGCCACATATGATGGGAGAGCACTAAAAACCAAACCCATTACAAACCTTGTTGTGAAGTATGTTGCAATCATGATAGGTCATAAAATCTACTTCACCAATAGAGAAAATTAGGTGTTTGCAACTACAATTTATGTTGCACATGAAATGGTGGTTAATGGAAGAGACTATGATTTGTGTGAGTTGCTCCGACAACAACTTATGGATAACTTAAGCTAGAATAAGACAAAGAAATATCCATTCAAGTTTGGTACATTGGTAGTTTGTTTGCTATTATACTTTCTGAGAGAGCTACCTGGAAAGAAAAAAATTACATGGAATACCAATAGACTGGTGACACATCAAATATTTGAACATTTACATAGCATTGGAGACTTCAAAGCACAAAGTGATGCTCTAACTGCATTCTTTGCAGTTTTTCAAAACAATATGTAAGAAAGAGATAGAGTTCCAAGGAGTTTAGTAAAGAAATATGAAAAGGAGATAACATTTCTAGTGTCCACTGATGAGTGCATTATAGAGGCAGTAGAACCTATAACTTTATGGATAGAGCCTCTAGGATAATAAATTGATGAAAAAATAGTTGAGAATCTCATTGAAATGTTGTTAAAAATCCCTAAGGATTCCACTCTTCCTCGACATGGTACATATGAAGAGAAGTCTACCGAAGTGCATTTAAAAAATTTTGCATGTCAAAGGGCTAAAAGGGTAAATAAAAATGTTGAAGCATTCTTCAAAATGCATTCACTTTCTAAGGATAATGTTGAAAGGCTAAGGGAAGTTGCTGATGAGAAGAGGACTAGATCAATTGAAGTTCCCTCCGAGCCTAGAATATCAAGAAGAGCACCTTCTTCCACTACCTCTACATTACCTACAACATCTGGTACAACTACAATAGTGAAAGGAAAGAAGGTAGAGTGCAGTGCTCCAACAACAGTTAATGTAACTGCTTCCTCTAGACCCAACACTAGAGCTTCTAAGAAGAGAAATGTACCCCATGTTGCACCATCTGCCACCCCTGGAAGAAGAATAAAGAAAAAGGCAAATAGAAAAAGGAATTTGAGTGATGTTGTATAGGAAGAAGTCGACCTTGGATTACAAGAAGATAAATAGTTGAATGTTGAGAAAATGTGTCTCAAACTCACTGGTATAACCCTGGTTCTGTCACATTTAGCTCAGAGTTGCATAAGTGTTACCTTCATGCTTCTATCGCTATACCACTAGGTGATTGTGAGAGAGGTGCGGTAGTGCAGTGTATACCGCCATACCATGGGAACCTTCAAGCTATCGAGTGGTAGTGCGGTATACTGCCATCTCGCGAGAGCCTCCTAGCTATCTAGCGGTAGTGCGGTGAGCGGACCATGGGTGAATGAGCATAGAATTGGTTGACTATTGAGGTGTACGCCAAATAGTAGAGGACATTGCTGACTTGGAGATGGTTGTTCAATGTCTGGGAAGTTTGACAGTTGCTCAATAGAGGAAACTGAACTGAACCGTTTGTATAGAGAAAGTTTCGAATCATGGTTGTTGCTATACATTGCAAGGTACTGTAACTATGATGAGTTAGATGGTCGAATGATCAGAGAGTGTTCTTCGTTGTATGTTGTATATGCATTGTAACAGTGAGACAATGAAGTGTGATCAGAATATGTTATGTACAAGGTTGATCAAGGAAATGTTGCTAATGTGAGATCGATTATCTAAAAGGAGAGTATGTAACTTGTATGTAATTCAATTACTGTAATACAAGATATTTTTCTTTGGTGTGGTGGGTTTTTCTCTTGTAAGGGTTTTCCCACGTAAATATGGTGTTCAATTGTGTATGTGTTTATTTTTCTATTATGTTATTCCTTTCATGTGCATCTTAATGAACTGTAGTTGCAAAATTTAAAGACATATGTATTCTTCTATGAGGTTTGACATTAGGAGAGTTTGTTCTACACCTTAAGCTTTCCTTACAAGTGGTATCAAAGCCTGGCCAGTTGTGTTATCCTTGTGGGTAGGTTGGGTTTTTTGTGTCAATCCTGTTCAGTGGGAGTTTTTGTAGAAGTTTGGTAATCTCGATTGCAGATTAAGATGACAAGAACATCAAGAAAGATTGAAATTGAGAAATTCAATGGTAGCAATTTTGAGTTGTGGAAACTCAAAATGGAAGACCTATTGATGGATTGTGATCTTTGGCTTGCTGTGTCTGGAACGAAACCTTCTAGCATGAAGCAAGAAGATTGGGACCTCATAGACAGAAAAGAAAAAGGGTTGATAAGACTCTGTTTGGCAGATTCTATTCTCCTGAACGTTCATGAAGAGAAATGTGCATCTTCTTTGTGGAAGAAGATTGGAGACATTTATCAGGGCAAGTCTTGGTGAATAAGTTGTTCTTAAGGAAGAATTTATACTCTTTGAAGATGGAGGATGGGGCATATGTGGCTGATCATCTAAATACATTTAACACATTGATTGCTCAGTTAACATTTGTGAGTGTGAAAATTGATGATGAAGATCATTGTATGCTTTTGTTGTGTTCTTTGCCTGATTCTTGGGATCATTTAGCAATGGCGATTGGGAGCACGACAACCACTTTCAAGATGGAAGATGTGGTTGCTTCTTTGCTTTCAGAAGAAATGAGAAGGAAATCTTTTGAGATGGCGAAGGAGGCTATTGTTGTTTGTGGCAGATCGAAGGAGAAAGGCAAGAATTCCAAATCAAAATAAAAAAGGAGATCAAAGTCTCCTGGAAAAAATTCCAAGGTGAAGTGCTGGAACTATGGGCAGCCTGGTCATGTCTAAAAGGATTGCAAAGAGGAGAAAAAGAAGAAGAATAAGAACTCTTCCAATAATGGTTCTTCTCAAAGCGAAGCAGATGACTTTATTGCAGCCTTGGAAACTCAGGCATCAGATGATGTCTGGTTGATTGATTCTGGAGCATCTTTCCACATGACATCTCATAGAGACTGGTTCACAAAGCATGAAAAATATGATGGTGGAAAGGTGTATTTAGAAAGCGATTCATCTATGAAAATTGTTGGTCGTGGAAGAGTCAGAATTCAATTTCCCGATGGAAGAATTAAGGGAATTGATGGCATAATGCATATACCAGGTCTGGATCATAATTTACTTTTTGTAAGCAAGCTGAATGATGTTGGAGTGCAAGTCTCATTTTCAAGCAATGGCTATAAAATGACTAGAGGCTTGATAGTGCTGGCTAGGGGTTCCCGAATAGGTACTCTGTATAAGCTGGAGGCACTTGTTGTTCAATGTAATAGTGTCTCTGCAAAGTCACATAAAGTTGTTTGTGTAGAGAAGGAGACTAAAGTCCCTATAGAGGAAAATTCTTTGGAAGTTAAACTTCCAGCAGAGAATACTATGCTCTGGCATCAAAGGCTCGGTCACATTGGTGAAAAAGGTTTAAAAGCCTTGAAAATAAAAACCTGGTTGAGGGGCTTGATGACTATAATTTGTAATTTGAATTCTGTGAACATTGTATATATGGCAAACATCATCGTGTTTCTTTTTACTCTAGTCCTCACAAATCTTTTGGTGTTCTGGATTATATTCAGTCTGATGTATTTGGTCTAGTAAATGTTCCTTCGTTGTCGAATTCAAAATATTATGTATCTTTTATTGATGATTATTTGAGGAGGGAATTTGTATATTTTTTGAAAAATAAATCAAAAGTGTTTAGTCGGTTTAAAGAGTTTAAGAACTTGTAGAAATTCAGACTAGAAGAAAAATAAAATTTTTGAGAACATATAACGATGGTGAATTTTGTTATGGATATTTTGAAAGGTATTGCAAAGATCATGGAATTAAAAGTCATAAAACAACACCTTACACTCCACAACAAAATGGAGTTACTGAAAGGTTGAACGTGACATTGATGGAGAAGGAAAGAAGTATGTTGAGCAATGTTGGTCTGGAGCAGAAGTTCTAGGTTGAGGTTGTGGCTACAACATGTTAGTTGTTGAATCGGTCTCCTTCATCAACACTTGTTGAAAAAATGCCTATGGAAGCTTGGTTTGGTAAGAAGCCCTCTTTGAGACATATTTGAGTCTTTGGCTGTGAAGCATATGTTTATGTGCCGAATGAAAAAATATCTAAATTGGAGAACAAAGCTGTTAAATGTATCTTCATTGGCTACAACATTGGTGTGAAAGGATACAAGCTTTGGAATCCTATGACTGAAAAGGTTGTATAGAATAGAAGTGTAATCTTTCGGGAGCTGAAACTTTCTTTAGTGGATCTGCAATCAAGGATGAACAAAAATAAAGAGGAAAATGATGATTTTGAGATACCTCTAACTCTAGAAAAAGAGGAACAACACATTGATAGTGTACCTGAAACTAAGGAGAGTTCGAGCAGCTCTGAGAGTTCTGAAGAAGAACCACAACCTTAGCCTCAGCCTGTGAGGAGGTCTACACGTGAGAAGAAGAAACCTGATAGGTATGGGTTCTCTATGTTAGATTCTACTTGTGCTTATGCTTTGATTACTAATACTGATGAGCCTAGGATTGTAAAAGAGGCAATTAGAATGCCTGATTCAAACTCTTGGTTGGAAGCCATGAATGAATAAATGGCACCATTAGAGAAGAATGAAACTTGGAGTTTGGTGCCCTTTCCTGAGGGCAAAAAAGCTATTGGCTGTAAGTGGGTATTTAAGAAGAAGACTGGTGTGAATGGCAATGTTGAAAAGTATAAAGTGAGGTTGGTTGCAAAGGGATATTCCCAGGGAGGGGGAATTGATTATGGGGAAATATTTTCTCCAGTAGCAAAGTTGACATCTATCAGATTTCTTTTGTCACTTGCAGCTACGTATGACTTGGAAGTTGAACAGATGGATGTGAAGACAATGTTTCTTCATGGAGATCTTGAAGAAGAAATCTTTATGTCCTACCCTGAGTACTTTGTGGTAAAAGGTAAAGAAAATATGGTTTGCAAGTTAAAGAAATCTTTGTATGGTTTGAAACAGTCCCCTAGAATGTGGTACCATAAATTTGACATATTTTTTTGTCACTGGGTTTTGTAAGATTGAAATCAGATCATTGTGTGTACTTCAAAACTAAAAATGATCAGGTTCTTATTATTGCACTCTATGTTGATGATATGTTGTTCATAGGGAATAGTAAGTCTATGAGTTCTGATCTAAAATCTCTATTGTCTGTAAAGTTTGAAATGAAGGATCTTGGTGCAGTGAGGTATATTCTAGGAATGGAAATAACCAAAGACAAAAAGAGTAGAAAGCTTTGGCTTAGCCAAAGTAAGTATATTAACATTATTCTGGAGATATTTATCATGACTGATTGCAAGCAGCTAGTTTTTCTAGTTTTGCAAGGAACGAAGCTATCTGTTGAAGAATGCCCAAAATCTCCTACTGAGATGGAGGACGTGACTAGAGTTCCTTATGCAAGTGTAGTTGGCAGTTTAATGTATGCAATGGTCTGTACTAGGTCGAACATTTCCCAAGTAGTGGGAGTACTTAGTCGATTTATGGCTAATCCAGGAAGGTCGCATTGGGATGCTGTGAAAAGAGTGTTTAGATATCTGAAGGGTACTTTAGAATATGCTTTGTGTTACCATAGAAATTTGGTTGAATCATAGAGGACTCTCAAAATTTGTGGGTATGTGGATTCTGATTAGGCAGGGGACATTGATAGTAGAAGATCCACTAGTGGATATATTTTCATGATGAATGGTGGTGTAGCTAGTTGGATGAGCAAGTGGCAGGCTGTAGTCGCTTTATCCACTACAGAGGCTGAGTACATGGCAACAACTCACACCTGTAAGGAAGCCATTTGGCTTAGGATATTGTGTTCTGATATTGGTTTTGATGCAGGGTATATTGTTATTTGTTGTGACAGTCAGAGTGCCATTTGTCTGGCAAAAAATCCAACTTTCCATGCCAGGACAAAACATATTGATGTGCAGTACCACTTTATACGTGATATGGTGGAGGATGGAAAGGTCTATTTGGAAAAGGTGGATACTCTGAAGAATGTTGCGAATGCATTGACAAAGCCAGTGAGCATGAGTGGTGTGCAAATTTGATGGGCCTTGGGGTCTAGAATATTCAATGACTTCATGTATTGAAAAGGGTTCAGTGAGTTCTTCGTCAAGTGGGAGACTGTTGAGAAAATGTATCTCAAACTCACTAGTATAACCCTGGTTCTGTCACAAATCAGCTCAAAGTTGCATAAGTGTTACCTTCATGCTTCTACCACTATACTGCTAAGTGATTTTGACAGAGGTGCGGTAGTGCGGTGTAAACCACCATCCCGTGGGAGCCTCCTAGCTATCTAGCGGTAGTGCAGTGAGGGGACCATGGGTGAACAAGCGTAGACTTGGTTGACTGCTGAGGTGTACGCCAAAAAGTAGAGGACGTTACTGACTTGGAGATGTATGTTCAATGTCTGGGAAGTTTGATAGTTGCTCAATAGAGGAAACTAGATTGAATCGTTTGTACATAGAACATTTCGAATCATGGTTGTTGATATACATTGCAACGTACTGTAATTGTGATGAGTTAGATGGTCAAATGATCAAAGAGTGTTCTTCGTTGTATGTTGTATATGAATTGTAATAGTGAGACATAATGAAGTGTGATTAGAATCTATTATGTACAAGGTTGATCAAGGAAATGTTGCTACTGTGAGATCGATTATTTGAAAGGAGAGTCTATAACTTGTATGTAATTCAATTACTGTAATACTAGATATTTTTCTTTGGTGTGGTGGGTTTTTCTCCTGTAAGGGTTTTCCCACATAAATCTAGTGTTCAATTGTGTATGTGTTTATTTCGCTATTCTGTTATTCCTTTCATGTGCATCTTAATGAATTGTAATTGCAAAATTTAAAGACATATCTGCATTCTTCTCTGAGGTTTGATATTAGGAGCGTTTGTTCTACACCTTAAGCTTTCCTTACATTGAAAAGGAATAAAAGAAGCAGTGCTTCCACCAGCAATGAAGAAGCAAAAACTAGAGACAAAGTTGAAATCTCATCTGATGAAGAAGAGACAGATGAAGAAAATAATCCTTTCAAAATTCATGTGCATGAGAAGAAGTGTGAAGAAGGCACATCATAACCTATGGAGGACATGCCCAACTCTCCTTCGGTAAGTGATCATCCACCTCTAAAGATGCAAGCTTTAGTCAATAATATGATAGAATTTGAGGATCTTTTAGCTACTGCTAAGTTGTTTGATGAGGTTAATGAAGAAGATAAGGAAATAGTTATAAATGCTTTTATTCAATTTATGGTCATTTTTTATGAGAATATGGAAACTATAAGGAAGAAGGTGACTGATAATGTATGGGAAGCTCTAGTACAAAGAAGGCATGAAGTTATAACTATAAGGACAAAATCAAATCTGATGCCTTGAACACATACAAATCCTCCTTATCTGAGGAATATTTTGCTACCCTACTAAAAGAATGTTCTAAGTTGTTTAGATTCAAACATAGAGTCACTCTTCTAATGACTAAAGAGAAAGACAATACCAAAAGGTTAAGGCAATAGAATCTTGATACAGTAAGGGAAATGGCAAAGTCTTATGGGATGAGAATTAGTTCTCCATCCCATCAACCCAAACACAAGAGCCTGCTAATGTCACAGAAGTAAAGGATCATTCTATTTTCAATAAGGTTAATGATATACATGCTATTTCAGAGATGTTCACTCCTCTGAATGATATAGAAGATACAACCAGTAAACACACTGAATATTAGCATATAAATGATACCGACAACAATCTAAAAGAACATCATGAGAATACCAGAAATATCGAAGAAGAAGACAAGAATGAAGATGAAGGAAACAAAGATGAAAAGGGTAATGATGGAAAAGATGATGAAGATAAGGAGGAAGAAAACAAAGACAAACCATCAGAAAAACCCTCCAGAGAAGAAGAAAAGGAAAAGAAAGAAGAAAATAAGGAAGAAATAGAGTTTGGAATAAGTGAAGAAGAATCCTCAAAGACTACTGAGCCATCAAAGCCATTTGGAGAATCATCCAAAAATACTCTTAAGGGTATATTGACAAGAAAAACAAGGATTCAACCTGTGCTACCACCTCAGTTGATTCAACTTCCATCACAACTAGGCTATGTGGATCTGAGAAAGATTTCACTAGTTGAAAGGATAAAGATTTGTGGTACTTTTCTTGACTCTGGTACATAGGAAATTGTTGAAACCTATCAAAAAGGGACTGAATTAGTAAATGATGCTATTAAGAATTTGCAAGAGACTACTCCCGATGCCACAATTGATGATTCCTTATCCCCTATTGAAAACTTAAAGTTCATGGTTGATTCTCTCAAAGAATATAACTCTAGCCTTAAGAAGTAGACTGAAAAAGAGGTAGAGTCAAGACTTTTGTAGAAAATGTTACTAGTTTTGTAGGATAAATGTGCAATTGCACACACAAAGGTGTTGCAATATCTGAAAGAGGTGAAGGATTATGAAGAGGAATCCCAAATACTATTTATGTATTGCATGTGCTGGCCTAATGCCACTCAAGGCATTAAAGACTTAATGGAATCAATAGAGTCTCAACTTGCCAATGCCTCCGAAGCCTACAAAATTGTAGATGAAAAAAATTATGTTTCCTGGACTTCTATTGTAGACTTACAAAGCAATTTTTTCACCTTATAGAGGCAAAAATAAGATGCAATGAGGTAGTCTGGATAACTTGGAGATCTGGTAATGTCCAAACACATTCCTATATCAAGTGCCTTGGTGGATGCAGAGAAACTAGATAAGATGAATATTAATCTATCCACTCCAGAAGAAGGAGATGAATGCTTAGTAGAACTGAAATCTTTGCATAAAATACTTGCCAAAGAGAAGGGGATCTAGGATGTTGGAAAACCTACTTGGGAAGCTATTCTTAAGGAATCAGAGGGTGCCCCTAGTTCCAATTAAATGTTTGCTACATTTTTATTTTTTGCAAGTTCATCATTGGCCCACCCTTTTTCCTTGATGTCAAAGGGGGAGAAGATACATTTATACTGTTGGAGAAGATAAGATACTATTGTGGAGAAATTTTGGTTTTGGAGAAGTTCTATATAGTTTTGTGTACAGATGAAAGGGGGAGCTCGCATAGCTTGAGTGAAGATGGTTTTTTTTTGAAGATCCAACATGTTTCCATCAATGAAAAAGGGGGAGTTTGTTGGAAGAATAAAGAAGAATCCCTCCAGTGTGTTGTCATTGATGCCAACATTGTTTGGTGACAGTTTTTTCCCATCTGGTAAATAGTGCTTCTATTACTCTAATTCGATAATCTAGTCCATAATTGTTCATATTAAAAGACTGACCTATGTGGTTTCAATATGTTATTTAGGACTATTAATTGCATATATGGACAAGTTTTCAGTGATTTTGGTTGAATGGGATGAAAGATATAAATGAAATTTTTTTGACATATAGGATTTTCTTTTGGTCAACATGGATAAGTGGTGTATGATCAGTGTTCCATGGGGACGCATTCCCCCCAAAAAACCTTGCGTTTCCTAGACAGGGACGTCTCAGAGACTTGGGGGGACGTCCCCCACTATCCCACTACCAGTGTCGCTGTCTCCAAGATGTTGCTAGGACTTTGAGGATGTTAGGGTGTCCTCAAGACATCTAGGGGACTCCTAGTTCTCTCCAAGATGTATAATTCTTATACTTATACATATTTTTATAACTATTTTTTCAAGTAATATATGTATTTCAACACCTTTCCGCACCCCCGCCATCGTCCCCCTGCTACCCTCAAACATAGACTCCCTGTCCCCATGTCCCCGAAATGCGTCCCCTACCATCCCCCCGTCCCCGTCCCTGAAACCCCATGGAAAACTGTGTACGATTTTTAGATGATTAAATAAATCTTTCTTAGTTTTGGGCTGACCTAATTTATGTCTTGCATGTTTTGTTTTGAGCACAGAAGAAGTTTTGGTTGAGCTGAAAAGCTATTTTGAGTTGATTATGTATACACTCAATTAGGCCAACCTAATTGATGTATGTAGATGTAACAACATATATATATATATATATATATATATATATGAAACATTTTTGTATTGAAGAGATAAGAGATGTGTGATATGGGACAAGTAATAAGCAGTGACGCGACAATGTGGTATTGTGCAAAGTTGTTGGTAGTTGTTGTGAACATGCAAACTGGTGCAGGATTTTGTATTACAAAGCTTAATTGGAACTGAAATCAGCACATAGAAGGTGTATTCGTCAGTTCTTCTTTTTGGCAGTGAGCCACACTCCCTTTTGTAATCTTTTTAGGTTGTGAGCCTCTCAAGGATAGTGTGTCTTAGAAGTGTGCCCCTGTAATATCTTATGAATGGTTATAATATATTGTGAGCTAATCCTCATCATGGTTTTTCCCATTTGGGTTTTCCATCCAAAAATCTTGGTGTTCATGTGTCCTATGGTGATGTGATTCCTATCATGTCTTTGTTTATAGTTGCAGTTAGATATGTTTTAATTATTGAATGGTTGGCAGTTAAATGGTTTATTAGAATACTGATTCACCACCCACTTAGTATTTTGGGTGTTCAACGGAGTTGGGATAGGTTGGAGGACCATGCTGTTTTGGGTCTTGAGATGCTCCATGATATGGAGCAACATGTGGTTTAGATTAGAGAGTAGTTATTGATTTCTTGGGATATGGAAAAGAAGTATCTTGATGCCAAGAGATTGGATTGACATTTATTAATGGGTGATTATGTGTTCTTAAGAGTGCAACCACACAAGAGCCCAATCTATTATGTAAAAGGTTCTAAGCTTGCACCACATTTTATTATACCTTTTGACATGCTTGAGAGGATCAATCTAGTCATCTATTACCATTCCTTGTCACATAGTCTTTCATGTATCCATGATGTATTCCATATTATAATCCTCAAATAATATATTCCAATTGTGACACATTTTATTTATTGGGGTTTCTTGAAGGTTGAGGATGGTAGGAAATTTTATTTGGATCCCATCCATATATCACAACATTAGAGGTTGGTCCTTCGAGGATGATAACTAGATTAAGCAAGGATTTTGTGGGACCTGATTGATGAGACATCAACTACATGGGAGGATGAGCTGCAACTGAGAGTTCTTTATCCCCATCCCTTTTTAGGCTTCTAGGAGTAAGCCTAGTGTAGTGTAGAAATTTTTTATCAGTCTACATTTTCACACTTGTTTGGGCCATCCTTGCTAAAATTGGGCTTCTTTATGCCTTAATTGGCCTTATTTTGCATCCACAAGCCTTTATTAATGCATCTTTCTAAGGATAATCCTGACATATATCAAATGGCCAATCATAATTCAATGATTTTGGATTGTATGGCCAAAATTTAGTGATTTGGGACTCATATGTCACCTTGGGTGTATGGGTCGCACCTAGGTTTTGGGGCCTGGATTTGAATTTAACATAAAACTAAGCCTTTCTTGAAAAAATTATCCCAAGCTTAGCCTAATGGGACACATACGCCACAACTGGCGTATGAGCCCCGCTTAGCTTAGATCTAATTTAAATTCAAATTCTTGGTGGGATTTTATTCTCCTAGATCTAATGTCGGCTTGCAGTGTTGTAATTTCGAGAAATTTGGCATAAACAAGTATAACTACAAGGTTATTTCACTCATTTTCTCCTAACACTTTTTGAGATCAAGCATTATAGAAAATTGGAGTTTAAAAGAGAAATCAAGAGCATTCAAGAGTGATTATCAATCATTTTGGAGCATTATTCAAGATTCAAGCATCATGTCAAAGTCATCATGCATCATGTTTGTTTTTGAGATAACATTTGTGATGTAGGTATCTTATGATTCAAGCAAGCGTTCAAGTCAATATCCATATCATTCAAGAAAGAGTCAAGACCCATATTCATGCTAGCCATTACATACGATATTGCAACCTTTTTTTCAAGGGTTTGGTGAGTTGCAATATTGCATATTTGTTCATTCATCATTCCTTCATTCTATTTGATTTCATTTCAAGGTTTGATTACCAAAACAAGGTTTGACCAAGGAAAACCCCTATCCACTAACAAAACAACATTTTTCCCTCTCTTTGATGAGTGATTGCAAATCTAGGTGGTCTAGGTTGAAGATACTTTGAAGAGAAAGATTGGAGAAAAGTTGTCAAATTGTAAAAGTTGTCTTCTACATTGCAAGATTATAGAAAGTCACCTATAGAGCAGAATTTAGTGTTTCAGAATCATATATTTGGCAGGAGGGAAGCTATAGGAGAACATTAGAGGATATTAGAGTTTCAGAGCAACTCTAATACTGGGACTAAATCGCCACTTGCGGTATAGGAGTCCCAATATACCTATTTTCAGACTTTTTTCTGTAGATCCTGATTCAACTGTTCCAAATTTGGGTTTCGGCCTAAATCCCTAAACTGGGACTAAATCACCCCTAATGGCATATGAGTCCTAGTGTGCATAAACAATCAGTATTTATAGGATTTCAAACCTTCATTCAAGCCTCTTTAGTTCCTAGGTGCACCTTTATACCTTCTTAATTTGTTATTTTGATTTAAGTTCATTTCTAGGTCATTTACTTAAGTCTTGCATATCATTTACATTTCTTGTCTTTCCAAGCCCTAGCTTGGTGGCGAACCCCCTTTTAGCCTTTAATCACACCCTAGGAAACCTTATTGCAAATATCTTTCCCTTATTACATCCTTGGATTGAGATATCTAAGGCTTGTTGAATAGGACAACTAAGAGGGGGGGTGAATCAGTTGTTACAAATTTTAACCTTTAATTCAATCAACAAAACTAATACTTAAAAATGCTTAAATGATTAATCATCAAATGCCAATGCAGAAACTCTAATCCAACACATAAACACAATAACACTAGATTTATGTGGAAAACCCAATGAGGGAAAAACCACGGTGAGGATTAACTCACACTATAGAGAATATCAAAACTATTTACAAAAGGCTCATTTCCTAAAACAAGGCTCATTGCCTGATATAAGGCTCATTGCCTAAAATACGGACTCACTATCCGGAACAAGGACTCATTGTCCAGTAGGGTTACAACCCAGAGGGCTCACTGCCATAGAGATACAAAGAAGACAAAGAAGACTTGTTACAGAGACTACAATCCCAATGCAACAAAGGATTCCACCATAGTTACTTGATCAACTTGCATGAATGATAGAGTTCGCTTTCTACTCACTGCATCTGGAAACTCAACATTAAGCTTCATGTTGATCTACCACACACAACTCACACATACTTTCTGAATAACATCAATGTCACATCTACTCTTTCACTTATCTCCCTTCTTTGCTCTTGTATATTTTCCATTACTAACTCATCCTATATTTATATTATCTCCAACTTTGAAAAAGATCCAAAGTCGGCCATCCAACTTTAAATTCAAATTAGATCAGTTCCAAAACATCCTAGGGTGGAATTAGAATGAGGGTGACCCAAACACACGCTTCATCGAGACCCAAAATGGATCCAACATGCTTCATCAACTTCGAAGATAGTGCTTAACATAGGCTCAACCAAACCAGTGTAAAAAATATAGAACAATTAAGCTCGATACTTCCAAAAACTAAAAATATTTTCCATGCAATAAAAACATCTTAAATCTAGAACCACAAGTCAAAATACTTCATCAAAGAGAAATATGGACCAACAAAATTTCTCCCAGACCTCAACCAAAACACATAAAAATATAGTTCACAACTGGTGAACCTAACTTGAACTTCACAACAAACCAACATCCAAAACTATGGATTTAACAACCTTCAACAACCATGACCAACATATCTGAACTGCACGAACATAGGGGAAAATACTAGATCATTACCCGAAGTAACAACTAAATACTTGTAAACTTTATTTAATACAGTTTTCTCATTATCCTCGACATATACAACCAACAACAACTAGTAGATAACCATTTGACTAGTTGACATCAATGACAACACCTTCATTCCTTTCTTCATTCTTGCAACAAGGTTGAACCTTGAGTGAAACATTAGGAAAATAAGTGGAAAGGTCCTAACCCTAGTTCTATCTTCCAAAGAGATAAGACCTCTCCACCTCATTTCTCTAGGTTTCACCTAGTCCTAGGAAGAGGATGCAATGCATCTAGTTTTTGCACTTGTTCATTTTTTACTATGTACTTAGTCTTGTTAATCATTATAATTTTTTATTTTTTATTGAGGTATTCTTGATATAATTTTGTATTGAAATTTGGATTTATATTGTATATTGTGTGATGCATGTGATACCCTTATGGTTAGAGTTTATAATGTTTATACTTTTAATTTATCTTTGTGAATATATACATATATACATGTTCATAGATGTATGTCATTATGATTGTGTTGGCATATGGATGTGATGATTATATAGATTATATGATGTTTTACCTTTTTAGAGGATTTTACTTTTCTTTCACTATTATGTTCATGTGCGGGTACATGTGATGTGTGAATCAAGCATGCAAGTATATGGTTATTTCACCAAGATAAGATATTTATGAGATATCACATTGGGTCTTGTGTATTTTCTAACCCATATGTACTCAAATTGAGTATGAGATGTGTCATGCGCGACCCCATGTAAATATGAATCAAAATCAGTGATAATTTTAGAGTCTATTTATGTTGTGAGTGCATCATAAATGTGTGATTCAAAGTGGATGAATTACTTCCCACTAGCATTTGATTGAGTTTATATGGATAAATTATTGAATTTTAAAGATAGGAAATGATTTTGTGGGATTGGGAAATTAGAAAGAGGGGGAAAATATAAATTTAAGTTTATTAGGATATATATGTAATTTATTACAATTGGTTAATTGTGATTTGAAAATATTCCTTTGGTTGGGAAAGTCCATTGAATTAATTAAAATTTCCTAGAAAATAATTAATTGGAAATGTTTCATTTACCTTTGGAAAGGAGGAAATAACTTAAGAATTTTAATTAATTGTGAAATATATTTTGGGAAAAGAATGATAAAATAAGAAATAAAATGAAATTAGAAAATATTTGAAAAACATGAAAAAGGGCATAAAGGGGAAAATACTTGTTATTTTTTTTCATTCTTGAATTTTGGAAGAAGCTCTCTTAAACTTTCTCCCTCTCAAAATTTTAAATTGGTGTAATTTTCTTGAGTGTTGGATTACTTGGGTTTCAAATTAGATTGCATAGGAAGGATTAAAGGTGTGAGTGATTTACTTGTGGATTGCTTCCAACTTTGGAAGACAACTAAAAGAAAATTAGTATTCTTGTGAGCTTCAAATTTGATGTAAATGTCTTCATTTTTTTTTGGGGAGCTCTTTTGATTCATGTTTTTTATGCTCACTCCTAAGGTACCATATGGCCTCTATTCTATATTTAATTTCTTTCGTTTCCATTGAAATTAATTCATAGTTATAGATTTTTAAAATGTTCAATTTTAAGCCACGATTATGATGATTTTTCCACAATTTAGGAAATGAGAATTTTACTTCAAAAGAGTGTAGTTGTGCATATCTAGACCCAAAAGGTATATTTAGTTTTTTGAAAATGTGAAAATTTAAGAATTCATCAATGAGGGAATTAAACATTTATGGTTCTACTGTAAAAATAAATTTAAAATTTTATAAATTTTATAAATTAGGTTGGGAGGAAATGAGGCTCAATATTAATTTTTCATCTAGATTATTGTGCTCAACTATGTCCAAAAAATTTCTATCCCATTTTTGTGCATTAAATTATATACCACACCCAAATAGTAAATTGGAGTGTGAGGAACCTAGGATTGAGATACAGGGGTATGATGGAGTGGCTCTTGACATTGTCCCAAGTCCAAAAGTGACTCTAATGGCTAAAATGGGTGAGAGTTATTTAATTAAGTGGTAACTAAATAAATTTATTGGGTAAAAAATTAACCAAGATTGAGTTAGTGGCATACACATAAACCTTACATAGTCTTGATATGAATATTCCAAGGACATGTCACCCTTAGGTAAGGGTGGTGTAATTAACTTGGATACTCCCCTTGCTTAGTGATAACAACTTGTACTTGAGTTTGCAAAGCCATACCTTCATGCTTTTGCAATTACACTCATCAACTTCCTTTAGTGCTTCATCCTTGATGTTGTTGGATTTTGTTTCAATGATTTAACCATATTTATCCATATGTTAATGAATGAGGAATTAATTTATGTATGTGTTCATGCCACTTGTATGCTTAGTGTTTGGTGTGTGTGTGCATGTGTGCATTCCATACCCTTGTTTGGTGTGAGCGTGGTTGTTGTCCCTTATAATTATTCCTAGCACAGTGGGGTGGACCTACATGTACCATGTGGTTAGGCGGCATGGAACCACCATTGGGGAGTAGCAAATTTGTTGGAGTGGCTTAGGATCTTTCTCAATTTGGATAAAGGCTTTACTTCTCATGATTTATTTCATTTCAATGAGCTTGGAATCATGCATATTTTAGGATATTTGAGTTCTTCAGGTATTTGTAATATTATTTTGAAACCTTGTTATGGTATGGAATGTAAAGCACCCACATAATTGGAGAAGGTGAGATTATTATTTTTACTACATATATATGTTGGGATCAAATGTGCATGTCATTTCATATGCTTTTCACCATTATTATGATGTTGGTTAAAATACACTTAGATCACTTTTGGATTTGGGTTTAAATTGAATGTGTGGTGATAGGAAACATTCAATTTTGATAGTAAAATATGTTTTATTTTTTCCTTTTATTGATTTTGAGTTTGTGAATCACCTCAAGGAGGTGTCATTTTAGTTCTTCTCTTGCTTGAATGGTTAGTTGTGTGTGTTGGGATATTCCCCTTCATCCCTCTTGTCTTTGGACTTATTTTTAGTATCTTGTAGACCTCCCAATTTTTTGGAGGTGCCTCCTTTTCTTGCTAGTATGTTGGATATTAGGTGTGGTTGTTTCTCTTGGTTCACTTATCATTTCAATCATTTTGAAGTTGTTAAGTGTTGAAATATTATTTTTATGACTTTTGGGCATTATTCTTGGGTATATAACTATAATGTAGTTTCTAGAATCTAATGCATTTTTAGGAATGTAGCACATTTGTAGGACTCCAAACATTTTTGGAGCACTTGAGTAACTGTGATAGTTTCCTTTTTTGGCACTACTGTCCTATCTTGACATTGTATTCCTTTGACATGTTATATTCCTTTAGCATTTCGTAGTTTGTTTTGTCAAAAAATGAGTACTTTCAACTATTTTTTTGGGAAAATTTGCATACAAAAGTTGTCCCCCTTAGAATTGCGAGTCTTCCCATATTTTATGATTGTTGAAAAGCATCATAATTTGGCATTATGTAATGTTTTATATTGGGAAGCATGTGATTTCATGAAAATGATATGTTGTCATCTTGTTTTTTAGAGAGCTTGTTTCTCCTAGTGTTGTAACCTCTTGAGGAGGTTTGGCCCATATTTTTGGGTGTAATTTTTTTAGTTTTCTCACCTTTTTCCTTGGTAAGCATGCCATGTGTTCAAGGAATGATGATCATGAAAAAAATTCAAGATGTGGCATCTCTTAGTGGTTTCACCCCTTACTTAGGTTTTGCCTTAGTGTTGTGAATGCCATCAAGTTTGTGTTGGGGATGTATTTGAGATAGATAGTTTCCTCCTCCTACCCTTATTTTTTAAGTATTTCACTTGTCCCATCTTTCTTAGATCAATGGTGATGACTTGTGTGTGTAAAATGACCCTTAGTGTGTGCATTGGCATGTATTGTAATACATTAGTGTTGTATCTTTTTTTTTAAATGTGGTTTAAATAATGGTTGTCTTGGCTAATGTCCTAGGTGTAAAGATTGGAGAAGTACACATTAAGTGTTTCCTTTAGTGTGCACTATCTATTAGGATTGTAAAAAAGATGAAATGTATTCAATGAGTAGCTTATGTCTCATAGATGGAAACTAGGTATAAAATAAGAGCTTTCTTAATAATTTAGGAAATAAGAAAAAAGGAAATGAGTATAAGTTAGGATTTTTTGTTTTTGTTTTGAGGATGATTATAGTGTGTATGGATTTAAGGCCATATAATGACATGGTGCATGGGGTGCAAGGCATTCCATGTGATAATTCCCTATTTGGTCAATATGACGATTCTTGTATAGAACCTATCACTACCTAAAAGATCAACATAGGAATATTAGTAAAAATATATGCCCCTTCAATTGGTTTCATTTGTAAGATATAAGGAATTGAAGGAGAGGGAAAATCATACATGAAAATAAATGTGATCTATAGATGAGAATGAAGCATATGGAGAAAAGAAATAAGATAAATAATGAATACTTGTGATAAGCATATGTAAGGTATATAATGATAAGTATTCATGAGAATATATAGGTTGGAGATAACATCAAGGAAGTAGGGTTTCCATAGCATGGGAAAAATAGGAAAATGGTGATATAATCCTTAATGTCCAAAAACATCATTGTTAGCTCATGCAAGATAATGCATGTCATGAAAAATATAGTTGTAATAGTGTTTCCACCTTGAGATTGTTTGAAAGATGTTTGAGAAAGTCTTCAGGAGTTCTATGAAGTGAAAGGTGTTGATCATTTTTTCTGTACAACAACTTAGACAAGATACAAGTATCCTATCTCTCTTGAAAAGTAAATCTCTATCAAAAAGCATCAAGAGATAACCCCAAGGTCTCTAATGTTAGGTCTTTACAATGCAAAAACAACTCAGTGATAAATGTGAAAATGCTGGTAATCACAAAGGGACCTTACAAACAAATATTGGATCTTTGAAACTTATCAGATTTTCCAATATTTTGATACTTGAATTCCTAAATCTAACCAGATAATAAAATAAATAGAAAAAGATGAGGGTTTAAGAGAGATTTCTAAGATTAAAAATACTTCTAAGACCAACAATGCAAATGGAAGACACTTGAAATGGACCAATCCCTCAAAACTAACTCCTGCTTAACCCAAATTAATTTTCAATTTCATAGAAATAGTGCAATCTTCTAAGGTATTAAAGATTTTCAAATCATGAGACATTCATTCATACCAACCCTATTTTTCAATTGAAATGAATAAAACATCCACAATTGAACTAAGCACAACAAATATAAGGTCCAGACTAACTTTACACAACAACTCACAATAAGCCAATTGCTAAAAGTATGGACCAGGGATTGCTACAAACACTTGATCAAGCATCAAACCATAAACACCGTTGAATCATATCTAACTTTAAATATAACATATATCAAATAGTTTTTAAGGAATCTCAAAAGATAGAATAACAAGAACCATGCAAGATAAATTAACACAAGAAAGATCACCAAAGCACAATGTCTTAACTTGTATTGAATCACTCAATAGTAGCAACAATTCTAGTACTATGTGTTACAACACTTGCTTCAAAATAGACTAACTCCTACCTCTAGCTCTATCACTTAACTTGCTTCAAATTTCAACTATCTAGCCCTTGCAAATGAGGCGAAATGCCCTATTTATGGAAATTCTATGCTATGTTGGCCCAAATAGGGTTACAAAGATGGTCGACCATAAATAGGCCGGCCTAGAAAATTCTAGAATAAAACAATATTTTTGCATTAAATGCTTGAGACTTTTCCAGGTCGACCTAGGTTCTCCAATGTAGCTTGGTCCAATGCATGTGGAAGATGGAAGGAAAGATAATGGGAAGCACAAATTTTGATGTAATCATTCATTAGCTGGCCCCTTGTCTTTATCCCGACCCAATTTATCTTGCACCTTAAGAAAAATCATCTCCAAGTTGGCCAAGGGTGGAGTAATTAATGCTTTAAATCTTCTTTCAATCGATTTAATTTCCTCCCTTGATTCTTTGATGACCTTATCCCATTCCACCTTGAGATCCTGATATTTCTCCATGACAACAATATAGGTGGATGCATCATCTAAATGGTGGGCTATGATTGGACCATCATCAATTGGGGCATAAACTTCATGCCACCACTTCCTTAATTGTTCCAGGCTCAGATGTTTTAGTGCAAACCTCTTCCTCCCAGTCATTATCTCAAAGAATGAAATACATTTATTGTAGATATCATTCAAAGTATTTCCTACCTGTTGACCTTGCTTATGAATTTTCTTCAAAACCCTCAATTTGATCTATAGGGCCTCATACCATTCCCAAGGTTTTGAAACCCTTGAGGAGGGAAAAATTCCATCACTTATTAATTTCTCCTCAGTATAATCCATGATGGTCCTCGTTTTATGCAGGAGGAGGTCTACATCAACTTTATCTTGAGCCAACAAACTCTACAACCATTCAAACGATCTGTGTGCATCTCCACCGGTTGACAAGATGTCCTTGATCATGCTATCTCCTTAGTGTCCTACTCCTTGCAACCATTCATGGGTAGCTTGTGTGGAAGCCTTCATCTTCTCAAGCTCACTAAATGCCTCTTTAGGCAACAATCCTTCAGGGGCCACTCCTTCATTTCCCATAGCCTACAAAGGCTTCATTAGATGTTGCACATATCTATACACATCATTCAATTGTTTCTGCAACATTTCCTTCTCCTTTGTTTCTTTATCCAACCTCCTTAAGATGGCATGAGAGGACTATTGGAACTCTTCTTTCTCCTGATCCTTGCTTGTAGGCCCCAAGTTTATTGTCTAAATGGTGTAATCTCGAGGAACTATCTCATCCTTGTTTTTGTCTGCTGCAAGAGTAACAATGTGAATTACCCTATTATCTACCTCATCCTTGGTGATCTTAGAAATCACCCTAGCCTTCTTCTTTGCTTTTCCCTTTCCAAAATTGGCTAGTCGTTCATCCCAGTTGGGAGGGGTATTGTCCACAACTATCTACTTGCTCTTCAATCTCTCACTGAGCCAACTAGGAGTAGAGGCATTTGATTGTTTCTCATCTTTCCTTTCCTTTTTTGATTGATCCACAGAGGAGTCAATGTTCAAATCTTGCATTGTAGGGACTTTTTCACTTTTGTCTTCCCTCTCATCTTCCTCCTTGTCCTCCTCGGGATTCTGATTCTCTTCTTGATCAAGTGTCTCTGTTACCACTTGGATTGGAGAGGGAGTTCTCTCATGTGCTTCTTCCTTTTCCATGATTTTCTCTTCTTCATCACCAATAGGTGAGTCTTCATTTGACACCAAGGAGGATTGCAAGATCCTATCAATTTCTACCTCAACACCGTGAAGATCCCCAATCTTGAATTTTTCTACATCCTCACTTTGAGGGATATCCTCAATGGCTGCCTCTGTGGACTCCTTTTCCTCATTATGAAATTCTTGAGTTGAAGGAGGGGCAGAAGTATCCTCTTGTTGCTACACAACAGAGGGAATTGCAGGGGCACCTTCTTTCACCAAACTTTCTTTAGGAGATGGAGTTCTGGCTTTCCTTGTATAGACTTGTGTCTTCTACCCAGAACTCTCAACATCTATCAACTGTGGTCCTATACCTTCTTTTCCCTTAGGATGCTCACTTTACTTCTTTGATGTTCTTGCCACTCTTCTCCTTTTGGGCACAGGGACACTATCTTTCTCCCCTTCTTCTTCATGCTCCTCCTCCTGAGCAGATGTCTTCTCCTTAGAGGCGGTCTTCCTCATCTTGGAAGTAGGCTTCGTTTTCTTTTCTTCCTTAGCCTCTACTTGGACACCTTTGATTTTGATCTTGAAGGGAGAACCCACCTTTTCTTTTCCCTTTGAGTCCTGCTCATCTTCTTTAGAAGTGGAATGAGATTCTAAGTTCCCCATCAAGTCATAAGTATACTATTTTCCCTCACTATCTAGTTCCCAAATCTTGTGTTTAATCCAAAGCTTGGTGTATTTGATCATAGGAGCATTGATTTGCTCCAACTTTGTCTTTTCCTCTTCAAACTAGTCAATTTCACCTATTGGCTTGTCTTTAATTGGATCATAATCATGGCTTTGTATCACCTCCCCATCATCATCAATTTGATCAGGGATGGACTTGATGCTATACAACCTAATCAAATTGGCAGGAAACCTAGAGAACTTCTTCCTTCAGACCTCAAATTCATCTTTACAGTTAGCCCAATAGTCCTTGATATCATCTTTATGTTTGAAATCTCTGTTGGCTCTGTTTTGAGCCTCACCTGTTCTATCAAACCTAGACCTCTTAGAATGGAATGACAAGCCCAAAGTACCCATTTCTTCCTCAGAGGAGTGCACTATGATTAGGGAGGGACAAGCCTCATTTCCTCCTATTCTCAAAGGGAAATCATTGCCAAAACCAGTCTTATGCATATCCTTCTTCACAATGGCATCAAAGGTAGAAATTTTCCTTGTGACCTCCAAAAGTATGATGTGATCAGTTGGGTATCTAGGTAGTCTTTCGGGAGCTCTTTGATAACCATCAATCCTTATGTAGGAGAAGGTGGGAAATTGTATGAACCATGCCCCAAACTTCTAGGTCAGCTCCTTAGCAGCATCAAAAATCCTCACATGCTTTGTACCTTGGAGCAACCTTGTAATATACATGGTGAATGCATCATTCACCCTTCTATAACTAGAACTACCCAAATGCAGTTGGGGATAGACCTCATAGATCACATCCTGGCCAAAAACCCCTTGAGTGCTCAATCCCTTGTATGGATGGAATCTTGCCAAGGCATAGACCAAGTAGGATGTCATGGTGAAGCTTTTGGTCTGTAGTACATTGCACAACTGTTCATGAATCATGGCACTGATTATACCTGCCTAATGATAGTCTACGTTCTACTCCATTCTCACTATTATGTAAAATATCCAATTCTCAAACACTCCTACACTCTTCAAGCCAATCACTCTGCTGAGAAGAGTGATTGCATCATAGTACTCTAACTTGATTTTTTCCCTTAACAATTGCTTTGGCAGCTTGGAAATATGTGCCTTAGGTTTCTCCAACCAAGAGTTGATAACTTGTAAAGACTTGTTTGTAGCCTCTGCATAGTACTTCTTGGCTACCTCAATATCAAATTGCACTACATGGGATCCGTTTGGCATATCAAATGTTTGGGCCATTGAAACATGAGAGAAATTTGCAAGCACTCTGCCTTGTGGGCTGATCACCCTCTGTGTGCCTGGATCATAGTGTCTGGCGCATTCCAAAACTAACTCATAGCACTGCACTGTAGAAGGAAAGCCAACCACATGAGCCAACCCAGAGCTTACCAATCTTCTTTCCAATAGAGGAGGGTCCTTCACTACCATTCTTTCCTTGAACTCCTCATATTCCCATCTTCCCACATTTGTGTTAGTCAATTTTGACCAAATGGAAGCTAGCTTGCTCTCAGGAATGCTGCTCTTGGTATCCAACTTGATCTTCTTAGCCTCTGAGATACGATCTCCTTCAACATCTGGATCCATTTGTTTGTCCTTGGACTTGCTAGCAATTTCCTTGCTTGATTCAGCCTGCACTCAACAAAGGATCACAATAAATTTCCATTACAACATGAGGATCAGGGTTAGCCCATCACAAATAACATATTCATCATCCAAATAAGTCCAAACAATGATCAAAATCCCTTAAAACATCATAAAGCACAACTCCTTAAAAGTTTGATATTTTCACCCCTTCACGGAAATCAAACTAGGAAGGAAATTCAGGGATTTCCGGGCCAGACAAAAATTAGTGATGAAGGCACAATTATCACTCAAAAGTAAATTAACATCACAACTCAAGAAATAGCATTATTCATCCTTTAATCATTCAAACTAATCATGAAATGCGAAAATCATTCAACATTAATGCATTCATTTCTACAAATCTTTATGTTTGGAAAGTGTTTGGGGATTTCCATTAGGGACAAAAATCCACGTAACTGGCATGACTTCACACATTTTCGGGAAAATGAAAGTGTGATGGAAATTTGGGAATTTCCTAGGGTAAAGGAATTCTGTGAAGCACTCGAATTCTCGAAAGTCCTAATTTTTCACGATTTTTCCCAAATTGATCGAATGATCACGAATTTGGGGATTTGGGCTAAGATTCCATTCACTTCAAATTGTTCATTGATGGACTCAAATTTCTAATCATCCAAGGGCAATTCAATTAATACTGGAAATGAAATTAAAGATCGAAACCCTAGGATTCTGCCATAAGCACACAGTCTCAATCTCAATTCACTCACTTATTCAACTGAACCAAGATAAACTCCTCTAAGTCCCTCAAAGCAAGTGATTATTGAATGCAAGTGAGAAACAACAACTTGAATTCATCCAGGTCATCAGTTTTGTTGAATGCAAGGAACCCTAGGTCAAATTAAAGCAAATAAGCATCACACACATAATCAAATTTGAGGGTCAAGTATGGTAATGGCCGACGCTATCAAATCACCAATTTAACAAAAGGATTGCGACATCAAATTCAGGGAAGGCATCGAAAAGAACCATGGGAAACCCTAGTTTTAAATGTAGATCTTCAAGCACGCCAAACCCAGACTCAAGACACACCCAGGACATCACAAAACCATTCATACTTGTCAATCAAAAGCTAGAGTGTTGTGTACATACCATTGATGAAGAATAATTCAAGAGGGCAGCGATATGCAACAATCTCCAATCTCGAGCAGATGCAAATGAAACCAGAAAAAACACCACCAAAGTCAGCAATTCAAAGCTCGAACACCAAATTCATGTGCAACACTCAAGGATTAAGCTCTTCCAAATTCAAAGAAAAGAAAATGATACCAATTTTTAGCATAAAATCCCCAAAATTCCATTAAATGCGTGTTGCAGAATTCGTACAACAAATATAAATGCAGTGAAAAGACAACCCAAGATAAGTTTCGGGGATCTGAGGGCCCAAAGGAATTTCAGGGATTTCCAGCACACACGAAATTCTGTGAAGAGCCAAAATCTCTGAAGTACAATGCAAAGCAGTCCTCGTCGGGTATCCAAGGCATGGATGGAAATTGGGGAATTCTTCCCAGGGAGGAAATTCCTGAAACTAGAGAAAAACCCAAAAATCACCTCAAGACTTAGGATTTTCAATGAGTAACTTCAAAGAATCATTCGCATGAGTAGAATAAAAATTCAAGCATGCTTCAAAGCAACCAAATTTCCAAAATCAAAGGACCAAAAGCACCAGAGACCAAAGCAAGAGAGGGTCCCTGCTTTCAGTGGGGTGTGTGTGCGAAAATTGCACAACAAAAGGTAGGTTAGAAAGTTTTAGATAGTCAAAAAAGAGTGGAATCTTGATTTGAAACCCTCATTAGAATAAGTTTTTGTACTACACTAATCTACTCTCTTTAGAATCTACATTCAATTAGTTAAACCCCCTTTTCATCATGAAAACTCACATTTGATGAAAAGAAAAAAGAGCCCAAACTATCATGAGAAGTTAATAACAATAAGGTTTTGTCTTATTGATTTTTCACACATTTCCAAATGGGGATACTCTTAAAATGATATTCAAACCTTGAGATAAGAAATATTAAAACCAATTGCTTTGTTATTCTCATGGATGAAGGCCTTTATATTTTTTTGATAGATTATAAGGATAGTACATACTATCTTTTGGGGGGGTGTTTTATTGCCACAAATTCCCTATCAAGATAGGAAAATCCCTTTTTAATAAGTTAATACCCTATAATGATGATAAATTTGATATCACAAGTATGATGGCATGGTTGTTAGTAGATTGTAGGCCAAAGAAAAGTAATATAGTGGGAATTATAGACAAGGTATGGAAAATGGATAGGTCTAAGAACATGTATGGTTATGGACAAAGGACAGTTTATATTTTTAAAGAATAGTAAGGAAAATTATAGTCTTGAGTCAAAAGAATAGAGAGTAAGGGGAGTTACATTCACGAGTCAAAAGATAAAGAGTAATGATCTTTACAATCGTGTGATCCTAAATGACTAAGTAAAGATAATGGGTAGACTGATAAATATTCATGGTAGTCTTCACAAGGGAGTGACAAGATGATGGTCACAATAAAAAAATGCATATTGAAAAGATGAACAAAATTAAGCTACAATTCTTTGAAAAAGTTAGGGACAAAATTATGAAGTGATAGAGGGATATAGGTAGAATAAAGTATATAACATGCCATACAAGATGATAGAACCCTATTAAACCCTTGTTACAACATATTTCAGAAGGTGTAGCAACAAGGGGGTACTATCATGAAGGATTAAAGCTTTCAAAGGAGTGAGGTGAAAGTGATCATAGTCAAAGATAGTCCATAGAAGCCAAAGGATAGTTATCATTTCAAAATAGTCGTATCAATAATCTCGATGCACAGTCCATGAGAGAGTAGGTCACATGAAATATGTTCATGAACACAAAGGCTAGAGTAACCTATAAGACCACTGTACAATCCTATGTTGAAAAGGATAGAGAAAGAAAAATGAGAGGACAATGCTAAATATGAGATCAAAGGATAGTCATGAACACAAAGATAGAATAATGAGATCAAAGGATTGAGTAAGTGCATCAATGAAAAAGGATAGTATATGTTAGAAGGAAGTTATAAGGTGATGTTCAAGCTCATTCATGAAGACAAATGCCATAAATTTTTACACCTGTGTATGGCTAGGATGAGGTGAGCCAAGTATAATGTTATGAGGGTGTTGAAAGGTATGAAGTCATAGAAAGGGATAGTGTTAAGTATCATAACACTAAATATAGAAGTACTAAGGTTATCATGTGAGATGAAAACTCCACTATATGCCAAAGCCATTAAGAAGTTGCCTTTCATGAAGATTGTGAACATGAATAACAAAAGATTAAATGGAAAGGTTTTAAAGGATAGGTATGTGATGAACATAATAGTTCAAATGACAATGGTAAGATAATTATGAATCTTAACATTATACAAAAAAGGGTAGTTCACAATATAAAGGCCATGTATATTGCAACGGGTGAGATAGTCTATAATTTTTTTGCAAAGACGGTTGTCGTTGCACCAAAAGATTGACCTGTTAATGCTTGATACAACTGCTTGAGTTAATGAAACTAGGGAGGAAGTTAAGCCATGTCATGAACCTAAGATATGTGTTGTACATAACAATGAGACCAAGGGCGCACACCTTGTAACAATCTCCCCAGCGCAAGTGATGGGTTTGAACCTATGACCCAGGCTTTGATGCCAATTATTGCAAAGACGGTTGTTGTTGCACCAAAAGATCAACATGTTAATGCTCAATACAAACACTAGAGTTAATGATTCCATAGGAGAGGATTAAGCCATGTCATGAGCTTGAGTGTTGCATTACACAACACAAGGAGACCAAGGGCGAACACCTTGCAACAAATTCAAGCCAAGTCATATCAATACAAAAATGATAGTCTATGAGGATTGTAGAGTGAAAGGATTGTCATTTTGAAATCCTCAACATGATATAGAGATAAGAACAAACCTAGAAGATAATAGTTCAAAATAAATATCATGAAGATTCATTGGTAGAAGGTTGTTTCTAGACAGTTTCAATGTGGTGGATAGATCTCTAGAGCAAAGAGTAGAGCTCAAAATAATAAGCATAATGAACACAAGAGACAAAGGAATTTATGTCAAAACTTATGACACAAATGCATAACCTATTTTCATTTTTAGAGATCACAGTGACAATTATAACAATGAAGGTGGATTGTAGAAGGAGAAACATAGAAGACATACAAACTAGAAAAAAGGTAATATACAAGCTAGAGTGACAATATATAGTGAAAGTATGATGAAGTTTAAAAAAGTATATGAAGGTAGGATGAGAATGTAGGGATACAGAAGTCTATGATGATGTCAAGTGTCAGAAAAATTCCCTTGAAGATCTCCCATGCCCCTATGGCATTTATTCACCTTCAAACCTCTTTTCACATGTCCTATAAACAAGTTTGAGGGAAGTTAAAAATTTGGGAGTTGAATGGGTTGTATTAACTTACTCCCAAGCGAATAGTGAACAATTTGAAGATATCTAAGGGTAGTTTGAGATAATATAGAATAGGTTGCATATATATAGGAGATAGTTTGATTAATCATCCTCATCCCCAAGCATCTAGGAGTAGCATGAGCTAGAAGAGGTCAAAGCACCATTATGAAGCAACTTTCAAGGAGAAAAAGAAGGATCCAACTCATTTGGGCATACAAAGAGGTATGACCTATCTAGCACATGTCATTTTATTATAAAAATATGTTGCTAGATGTTAGGATAGAGGGTCAAGCCAATATGAGACCCATAGGAACTTTTTAGACTTAGTTCTGATAGTTTTAGCACAAAATTTGTAGCTTTTTAGAGCTCTTTTTGAAGGGATACTATTTTGTAACTCAAAAACTAGTCCCTCCATGATTGAAAAATCATTGTAACACCATCATTTTCAATAAATTTAAAAGAATTTTAGGCTTATTCTACTTTATACACCTTTTTTATCAATAAAAGATAAGTTTTTCCTTGAAAGGACTATCTTGTTTTGTATAACTAAGTGATTGATGTGACATTTTTTGATTTTGTATATGGAATCCTTATATCATGTCTCATTTTCAATACTTTCAAACAAAGATAATACATATATTGTGTAGGTCATAGGCTGTGTTGCTAGTCAAAAAGGGGTGTTAGTTGTGAAACATATCATTTCCTTCTAAAATCATAAATACCAAACCTCCCTATGAAATATTGATGCATGGATATGTCAAAATCCTGAGTTGTGCTAAAAAATAATCTAATTATTGAAAAAATTGTGTGTGAAACAACATAGGTCTTAGTGTTAACTTGGTGCATAACCCATTAGTTTTTTTAAGATTTTATTTTCTTCATCATTCTCCATTGTTTTTATCAACAAACAACAATATATATTAAATTAGGTGAGTACCAAGGGAGCCGAACCTCTCTGGAGGTTGACTTCAATTATCCAAAGCCCACACTTTGAGAAGTCATCCCATGTGTCAATAGGTAGTTGAGTTGATAACTCAACAAGGATGCATACTTGATTGATAATAGGTATAACACCTAATATTAATAATACATATATAAAATATAGGCATGTAGCTTTGAATGATTTTAAATATGTATAAGAATCACCTTTTATGGTATACATCTAAAAAATACATGCTACAAAACCCACTAGTAAGCAATATGTGATAATGCCAAAAGGAAGTGGGGTATAAAATGTCTCAACATAATCATCTTTATTCTACATGTTATGCATGACATCAATTTTTCTATTATCAATAAGGTTGTTCTGAATTGGTTAAATAATTGCATTCTCATTATGGATACCCAAGTTCAAATCCCCAAAGTGACATCTAATAAAGCAATCTAAGTTGTGACTACTAGATTTAAATTTTTGTCTTTTAATGTTCATAACTAAGTTTTATTTTAGTGTTATTTATCTTTAGGAGCCGTTGTTGGTTTCATTCGTACTTAATTTCTTTTAATGAGCTATATCTATAAACTTTGTTCAACATATTTTTCTATACACTGTCTAATTTTTATATGTGTGAAACAATAGAAATAGGGGGCTCTACCTTATGTTTGAGGAGATAGGGTTCCTAATTCACAAGTTTGTTCACTCAAGGAAACCCTAGAGATCTCAATCCAAGGATGGAATGAAGGAAAGATATTTGCTAAAGGTTGTCCTAGGGTATGATTAGAGACTACAAAGGGGCTTCACCACCAAGACAAGGCTTGGAAAGACATGCAACATGCAATTATGAAACGTAATGATATGTAAGACTACAATAAATGACCTATAAATGAATGCAAAACATAATAGTAAATTGAAAGATAAAAGATGTGCACCTAGAAACCAGTAGAAGCTTGAATGAAAGATTGAAATGCTGAAAATGCTAAATTTAATGTACACTGGAACTCATATGCCAAATTGGGCGATTTAGTCCCAGATTAGGGTTTCTGGGTAGGAACAAAAATATGGCAGAGACATGTCTGGAACTCCTAAAAATTGAAAATTTGATTGTATTGGGACTCATATGCCAGAAGTGGCATATCAGTCCTACTTGGCTTTTTCGGAGGATCAAGATCTAAATCTACTCTTCAAATTCTACCTTGTCTTCTCAATTTTTGGATCTAAACTAGAAGATTCTGCTCTATAGGCGTCCTTCAATGGTCTTCTAAATAAGGTGGCCACTTTGATGACTTTTCACACTTGACGACTTATTTCCAATCTTTCTCCTTAGAGGTTCTCCAACCCAGATCTACAAATCACACACTAAAGAGAGGGAAAACTATTGTTGTGTTAGTGGAAAGGGGTTTGCCTTGGTCAAACCCCATTTTGGTAATCAAACCTTGTAATGAAATCAAATGGAAAGGAGGAATTATGAATTAACAAAATGAAGTGTTGCAACTCACCAAACCCTAGCAATAAAGTGTTGCAAACATGCATAAAGTGGCTCCAATGGATGTGGATCTTGATGAGCTTTCTTGAATGTTGTAGATCTTGACTTGAGTACTTGCTTGAATCATGAAACCCTGCATCACAATTGTTAGCTAAAAAAAAAACATGATGCATGATGACTTTGACATGATGCTTGATACTTGAATAATGCTCCAAAACACTTGATAATCAACTCTTGAAGACTCTTGAATGCTCTTGTAAACACTTGAATGACCTCATGAACTCAAATTTTCTATAAGGAATGCTCTCATGAAAGTATTGTATGAAAATGAGTGAAATAACCTTTTATTTATACTTGTTTATGCCAAATTTCCAAAAATTATAACACTACAAACTAACATCAGATCTAGGAGGATAAAATCCTTCCAATAATTTGAATTCAATTTATTTTTTAGCCACACGGGACTCATATGCCAAAAGTGGCATATGAGTCCCATTAGGCTAGGCTATGGGACACATTTTTCAAGACTTGCTTAGATCCATGTGAAATATTGATCGAGGCCCAAAAACTTAGGTGGGACCCATACACCCAAAGTGGCGTATGAGTCATAAATCACTAAATCTAGGCCATACAATCCAAAAACACCTAAATTATGATTGGATGATGGTTTATGTTGGGATTATCCTCATAAAGATGCATTAATTAAGGCCTGTGGATGTAAAATAGGGCCAAATAAGGCATAAAGAAGCCCAATTAATAATGAAAATCCTAGATTAGTGTGAAAGTGTGGTACAACACTTTATAACACCCTAAATAAGGTACAATTAAGTCTATTTAGTTCACAAGGGCCCAAGACCTAATGTGAATGTGTTAAACACATTACAACACTAAATCAAGGCAACATTAAGCTCAAATTAACAAGGAGGACCCAAATGAGCATGAAAAATGTAGAGGGATTCCACAAAGTGCATTAAGGGACACAATGAAGACAATGATGGTGGAACCATACGAGATAACATATGGGTTGTAAAGGAGATAAATAATAAAAGGAGAGGAGAAAACAATAGAGGGACGTGAGGAAAAATAAAAGGAAAAGAGGAAATAATGACACTAATTGGGTGAGAGTAAGGAATGGAACTAAGAATGTGTAAATGGGATAAATTTGGTATAAGATTAATAGGAAAAGATGAAGGATGACACTATAAACATGGAAAATAAATGAAGCATGAGTGATAAAGTGAATATACATAACAAAATATGATGGAATATGAGGAACCTTGGAGGTGAGAGGGTTAAAAATTATAGAATGGGGATTAGAAAGAGGAAGGATATGCCTTGTACAAAGAAATAGAAGATTTAAGTTTAGTGCCAAAGATTCAAGGAATTTAAAAATCAAATGGTTCCACAAAAAATAAAGTACAAATGTTTTTAGCTGAATGTGTAGGATATGTAGCATTAATAAGCTCTTTAAAAAATATTATGTAGTTATAGAAATCTCTACTTATTCACATATGTATCATAACCAAAACTATATTTTTCATGATTATTTATCCATGGAACCAATGGGGATCTCCTAATCATCAAAGTGAGAATCCATATGAAGGTTTAGGTTAGCACTTCTTCTAAAAGGAATACTCGGGTTTCTATTAGATGTTTGACATAAATAAACTCTAGAAAGGTATAGAGTGATGAAGCAATGGTAAAATATGAAATGTAAATATTAGATATAGAATCAACCTTAAATTAGAAAATTAATAATAAAATTAGAATAAATACCCCATATAGAAACCCTAAGGGGTGGAGTAGATATGTTCACCAATTTATGGAAGGGAATACACACAACCTCAAACAAAATTATTTGGTTAATTAAAAAATAGAGTGTCAAATAAAATAATCAACCTCGATATAGGAAGCCATTTTAGAAACTATTAGAAGTAGTGAAATTAATAAATGTGAAAAATAAAAAATAAAAAATGGTACTTAACTAGAATTTGATCAATAAAAAATGTAGTGTAGGGCATCTGGATTAGATTCATTAGTGCATGATTAAAGCTCTAAAAATTAATTGTTTGTCACTATGTATCCTTTTGTGACTATGGGAGTGAGTTACACAAATATAGATCTATCCTAGGTCTACAAATGTAAACTTTGGTGCATGAGTCTACTTTTCTAAAATTTAAAATATACTTGTTTTTGTGTCTTAATGTATGTAATATATTTTAACTAACTTTCAATGTTTAGGAAGACCTTTAAGGTTTTTTCTAGGTGAGGATCAATTCTTATTAGGTCAAACCCATAGGATACCATTTTAAAAACTTTAAGAAAATGATGGTGGTAGGTAGTTATGAAGAGAATGACCTAAATACTAATACATGTAGGTAACATACTAATGACTATTTCACTATAATATGAATGTATCAATGCTCTTACTAGATTATTTATATGTGCTAGGTTATAAATGTTTAGATAATTTATAAAAACATGCTAGGGAATTTCCCTAAATACAACTCAAAACATGGTAAGTAAGTTGTTTAACACTTCGAGTTGGGACATAATGTCTAGTAGGAATGGCTACTGATTAGTTTTGAATTTAAAATTTAAAATTTCAATCTTTTGGGTTCATTTTCACAAGTTACAAAACTAGCTTAGGTCAATCCCACAAATGATGGATCTAAACCTTAGTGGGAAATAGATAAAAGGATTATAATTGATTCCTAAGAAATAGTGTAGTAGGTCAATCTGCTAAAGTATGGATTTGAACCTATGTGGGAAATGAATAAACTAAGGATCAAAATTAATTTTTTGGAATGTGTGCAAATGGAACTAAGTCTTGGGTTACATGTGTCGTCTCTTAGTAGAAATGACACCACATTTAAAAATTTTATTACATTAAGGAAAACTAAATTAAAGAGAGTACACAATATACAATTTTCACCATTACAAAAACTAATTTATTTAGATTTAATATATAGAATTAAAGTATTTTTTTTGCATCAAAAACCTAGGTTAGGCATCAACAAGCTATAAAAAGGACATTGAATACCCAAATTATGCTAACACATAATTCACCAAATCTATTGCTATAATGACTATATATGTTTTTCAAAGTCTTAAAACACCAAAACAAGCTTCTAATTATTGGTTTGATGTATGCAATTACTGTTGGAAGTTTGGAGATGTTGGAAGCTTGAGTTGTTTGTGAGTTGCTTGGGTGTTGTCATTGATGTCAACCCCTTGTATGAAGAAAGTGTTGGAATGTTGTTGGTGTTGATGATGCCAACCCCTAACATTGGAGTTGTTGGAAGTTTGGAGTTGTTGGTATTAATGTCAACACAATCTTGCCGGTATTGTCATTGATGTCTTACTTTAGTATAGTTGCAAAGGTTTCCAGTTTGACTTGTGTTTGTTTGAGGAGATTGTGTTAGTTGGGAAGTGTTGCATGTTGCAGATGATGTAGATGTATTACATAGATGTTATTAATGTTGTTGATGAAGTTATTTTACTTGGTTTCCAAGTGATTTTGAGAAAATTTGAATAAAAGAGAGTTAAGTGTGACAAAGTGGTGTTTAGTGTTTTGCTCCGCATCTCTTCACAATTGAAGATATTCCCATGTGGTTTGGATGCGATAATCAAAGGTATTCAAAAGTGTTATATCCAAAGTTTTAGGTTCTGGATCATACTACAGTGAAAGATGCGTTTGATAGTATGTCTATTTGATGAAACATGGTGTTTGGGAGAAATGAGACTGCTCCGCATTTCTCTGCAGTGAAGCATCTGGTGTTGCAAATTTGAGAACATGCTTATAATGTTTGTACCTATATTCCCTTGAAGTTCTAGGTGTTGAGTTGTTCCACAAAGTTGTCTAGTGTGTTGGATGTCTGTGTCGGTGTGTCTAGTTACATAAAATGAAGGTTTTCTTGAGTTTCATGTGGTTGAAGTAGTTGTGTAGAATAATTTGATAATGTTGGAATATTTTGAGATGTATGGATATTGTGGAGTGTTTTTGTATGGTTTTTGAGATGTTTCCAGACCTTGAGAGGTGTTTTTGGAGTCATTTATTAGTGTTAGTGTAGGTTTGGATGATCTGGCGTGCTAGCACTAATTGTGGAGGATAATTGTTGTTTGAGGAAGTGTTGAGAAGCATGTTTATGTAGATTTGGGTCCCAATTAAGTAGTGGCATTTTTTTTCTTGACTTATTTATATTATGGAAGTCTTTGGTGCTGACCTATTTGATGTTGCATGGTTGAGGTGTATAAGTTTCCTTTTGGCTGACCTAATTGAGATTGTTTTAGGTTGTGGAGGGTATATACACAAGACGAATTGTTGTGTGGATTAAGAGAAAAGAGTGTGTGATGTGAAGGATGTGAATGCGATCAAGTGTGTTGATATGAGTGTGAGCCTTAATGCCTATGACTTCCTAATGCAATGAGTAGAAGGTGTCTACATTTTAGTTTGTTTGATGAGTTGTTTGTGCTTTAGTGGAATTGCAACTTTGACATATGTGAGATGCATTGTTAGCATTTCAAATTGGAAATGAGCCACCCCTTCTTCTATTCTTCTTTCTTTTGGATAGTGAGTCCATTGGTAGTGACCCTTTCTTTATCTTTCGAGGTAGTGAGCTTTATTGTATTTGATGTTGCAATTCATATATTAGTGAGATAATCCTCACTGTGGTTTTTCCCTTTTTGGGTTTTCCATATAAATATGGTGTTCTTATGTGCTTAAATTATTACTTTACATGTTATATTACGTTAATGCATGTTAAGGGTTTAATAGTGGATAAGGGATTAAGGACTAATGCAGATTTGAATGTTAATGAGGGTTTTTGATGTTTTAAAAGTATACAACTGATTCACCCCCCTCTCAGTTATCTTGTGCATCTAACAATTACATAAGGAGGGAATATAACATCTAGTTGGAGGACACAAGCTTACAAATTAAAAGAAAAACTATTTCTAATAATAACAAGAAAAATACAAAGAAGCTATAGCCTGTATTGTATGTCTACCATATAAACTCACTTTGGACTCCTAGTTTGCTTCCATTTCTTCCTGAAGGTGTTTCACAAGGTATGTCTTTTGACACCCTTATGGATGTGGTTCTTCCCATCCCAAAATTTTATATTGCATGGTAATGGTTAGAGCAACATACTCTTATAAGATATTTTGTTGGGAGAACTCCCCCTGAAATTGTGCTCAAAGAATGGGTTCACAAAAGTTGGGTCCCTCATGGGATCTGCCTTGATATGGTCCACAATTTGACTAAAGGTTTTGTCCTTTTCTTCTTTGTGGAAGTGAGTCATGATCAAACAATTTTGAACCATGGTCCTTGGTATGTTTTGTCCTCTTTGTTGGCTTTCCAATCATGGATCCAAGATTTCTCCATATTTGACAACAAGAAATTAAGGGTCCCAATTTGGATTGAGTTTCTCGGTTTGCCTTTGCCTTGTTTACATTTTTACACCACATCATGTCTTTCTTGGGGAAACTTTTTTACATTGAACTAGATAGTTTCTACCAAAATCACCCTCAAAAGTGAGTTTGTGTTGAAGTGGGCCTATCCCAAGACCTAAAAAATTCTATAGATATTCAAATTGGCAACTACTAGCATACCTAGAGGGTTTTTTACTTAAATTTCCAAATACTTATTTTTGGTGTCAATTTGTTGATCATAAGATCAAATATTGTCCTCTTGCTGCTCCTAGAGCTAAGTGTCCATGGAGAAGTCCCATCCTACAGAGGTTCTTGCTTTAAAATGAAAGAAAAATGGACTACGGTGACAAGCCGAAAGAACAAGTCTAGTGGTCCCTTAGGGTCAACAACTAAGACTCTTGAGCCTCCAATTGAGATTTCAAACCCTTTGGAGAAGGGGAAGGAGATACATAACACTATAAATGATTTACTAGCTCTTTTAAGGCCCTCTACAAAACCTCAACTAGCATCTCTGCTGACAGCCTAACCAACCTCTCCTCTTGTTGTTTGATCTCTTAGGAGATCTTGTGGCCCTTCCAGGAAGCTCGAGGAAGGAGAATTTTGCTGCAAAAAAATGGAGAATTTCCTCTCCTCCACTTCAATTGGGGTCAGTGCCACCAAAATTTCTACATAATTGCTTTTCCACTCTAGAAGGGCCAAACTTTTATGACATGGTCGAGTCCCATACATGAATTTTCTTTCTTAGAATGTTTAAGGTCTGACATACCTCACCAAGAAGTATTATGTTAGGGATACTCTTCAAAAACATGTTAGCATGATGTTTTATGTCTTCAAGAAGTTAAAGTTATATATTTTTTGTTATATACTGTATGCTGAGTTATTTGGCCAACAAGCAAATAGTTTTCCATTGGACATGTGGCTAGGCATGGAGGGGCTGTCACCCTCTTGTCACCACATTGGTATGATTATGTCATGGCTCATGGGTTTGATCCCACACATCAATTTATCTGGATTCTCTTGAACATTGGTAATCATTCCTTTGAGATTATTAATGTTTATGCCTCCAATAATACCATTGAAAGATCTCTTCTCTAGTGCTAGATCGTTGATTCACTTCCATTTGTGACTTAGGTTTTGTGTGGTGACTTTAATATGGTTGAGATGGCATAAAAAAAGGAGGGTAATTTTCCTTTTCATTGGGCAACTGGTGAGAGGGAGGCATGCTTTTGCATGTGCAATAAATTGGGTCTCTCCGACCCTAATATTGGTTGTCTCCATTCTCATTCTTTATGGCATACCTAAAGTAACTTTCAGGTTAGGCATGATAGAATACTTAAGAATTTTGATCGTGCAATGGTCTCCACTTAATATTTCTTTTCCTTTTCCAATTGTTCCCCTCTTAAAATTATGCCATTAGTGAATGTGACCTTGTCAGACCACTGTCCCATTCATTTTAGAATTGAGTGGCAAGTGGGGTTGCCTCGATCATGTAAGTCTCAATTTTTTTTCTGAATAATTATTTGTTGAATCACCAAACCACGTTGGCCCACATAAAAAATGTGGAATATTGAGTGTAGACCTATTCATTCAATGGGTTGGATTGCTTGGTGGAACAATGCCATTCCCTATAATTCTTGACTTCTTTGTATTTATGGTTGCCAGCTAGCCATCTTCCACAAGCGATCATATGAGGCCACCACCTTGGATCTTTGAAGAGCCACGAAGGCCTTAGATTCCAACCCTTTCTCCTTGACCTTGTAGGTCATAGTAGTGGAGATGAGACATCAAAAGCAAGTTGTTGATAGATATACTACGAAAGGCACACATATCAAGGCCATACTTCATTGCCTTAAAATTGGGGATCATTCCTTGAAGGAAATTTTCCTTGCTCTTAGAGCCCAAAACACCTCGCATGGCATCAAGAAAATCAAGGAAGGTAATAATGTGCTCACATAATTGCTTGAAATTCTCCAATATTTTTTTAGGCATTATTGTTAGGGTTAGAAGGAAAATATCTAACAATTAAATGCAGATTTGATCAATAAAATAGAGAAATAAAACACACAAAAAAACTATAGCAGAAATAAGACAACACAGAGAATTTATCGTGGTTCACCCAATCTGGGCTACATCCACAAAACCACAACCATTCAATGATTTTATTATCCAGTGTAAAAAATATTTCAATCTTGCTAATAATTCCCTACTGCAACCCCCATTGAAACTGCTTATAATAAGCTTTTTAGAAGCTTCCAGAATTAGGGTTTTACAAAGTCAGTTTTTTTCCTTTTTTAGTGACGACGCGAAAAAAATAGGATTTTTTTTTTCTCGAGGGCTACCACCCTCAAACCATCGCCTGGAGCTCGGCCCGGTCCCGGACCTCGGTGAGGATACATGAAGAGTGTACAATATAACATGATCAGTCACCACATACCAAAAATATCCCACTTGGAGACTGATAAAGCTCCACACCAAACAATCTCCCACTTGGAGACTGATCTTGGATGGCACCGCTGCACTTACAGCTCCCACTGGAAATAAGAACCTTGGACCCTACTGCTTTGTTATACTTGAATTCAACCTTGAAGGCCAACTGAAGCTGGAGAGGAGCTCAACTTCTCCCTTGTCACTACCTTCATAAACATATCCATTGGATTGGCATATGTATGTATCTTTTCTAGCTTGACCTGTCCATCCTCCAACACTGACCAAATGAAATGATATCTCAAATTTATGTGTTTGGTTTTAGAATGCAAGGAAAAATTCTTTGCAAGATGTATAACACTTTGGCTATTTGTAAACAATTAATTTTTAGCCTGTTGTTTTCCCAACTCTTCCATGAAAAGTTGCAGCCATATCATCTCCTTTTCCACATCTGTTGCAACAACATACTCTACCTCCATGGTTGATAAAGCAACCACCTTTTGAAACTGATAAATCCAACTCACTATTGTCCCACCAACTGTAAATACATAACCCGTGGTACTCCAACTAGTATCTACATCCCCTGCCAAATCAGAGTCAACATAGCCTTTTAAATTAGTATTAGAGCCCCCAAAACATAAAAATTTATTGGATGTACCTCTCAAGTATCTGAGAATCCATTTTACTGCATTCCAATGCTCAGCACTGGGATGACTCATATACCCACTAACAACTCCTACATCATGTGCAATATCTGGTCTTGTGCATACCATGGCATACATTAAACTACCTATAGATGAAGCATATGGTACCTTGGACATTTTTTCTTCCGCCTTTTGTGTCTTTGGACACATATCCTTAGTCAATTTAACATGGCTGGGCAAAGGTGTACTGACAACTTTTGCATTTTCCATATGAAATCTCTGCAACACCTTCTCAATATAATTAACCTGAAATAAAAAACAATTTTCTATTTTTCCTATCTCTTGTAATCTTCATACCAAGGATTTGCTTTGCTGCCCCCAAATCCTTCATAGCAAATGAATTTTCCAATTGCTTTTTTAACTCCCTTATGTGATCCATGTTAGAACCTACTACAAGCATATCATCAACATATAAACATAAGATAATGTAGCTATCATCATCTAACCTCTTAAAATAAAAACAATGGTCTTAATTACACCGATTGTAGCCTTGCTTAGCCATAAAACTATCAAATTTAATATACCATTGCCGAGGTGCTTGCTTCAAGCCATATAGACTTTTCTTCAATCTGCACACTAGTTTCTCCTTACCTTTGACCTCAAACCTTGTGGTTTTTCCATGTATATTTCCTCTTCTAAATCACAATGGAGAAAGGCTATTGTAACGTCAAGTTGTTCTAAATGTAAATCTTCAGCAGCCACAATACTTAAAACGGTGCGTATAGAAGTCATTTTAACAACCAGAGAAAAAATCTCATCAAAATCAATTCCTTTTTTCTATGAAAATCCCTTTACATTAAATAACCTGGCTTTAAATCTTCTTACCTCCATCCTCCTCTTTCAGCCTATAAACCCATTTGTTTGGTAAATTATTTTTACCTACAAGCAACTTGCATAATTCCCAAGTATGATTTTTAAGCAAGGAGTCCAATTCTTCTTCCATTCCATGCTCCCACTGAACCTTGGTATCCACCTACATAGCTTCATCATAACATTCTGGTTCACCAACATCAATTAATAAAATAGAATACAAGGAGGGAGAAAATATTTCTGGAGGTCTACTTATCCTTGAAGATCGCCTAACATTCACTAGAGTTTGTGGTATTTGTTGTTGCTGTTGTTGCGAAGCATGAGGAACCACTGGAACATCATTGTTTGGTGTATCATCCAACACTACATAATCATTTTCTTTCTTCTCATGTTGCTGCAACTAATCTTTGTACAACACTTTTTCATTGAATATGGCATCCCTGCTTCTCACAATTTTTTGATTTTCAAAATCCAAAAGCCTATAACCAAATTCATCAATGCCATATCCAAAAAATATACATTTCTTTGATTTTGCATCAAGCTTGGTTCTATTTTTAGAATCTACATGTGCAAATGCTTCACAATCGAAGGTCTTGAGAAAATAATAACTCACCTTCTTACTTATCCATGCTTCCTCTGGAATACCACAACCCAAAGGATTAGAGGGACCTCTATTGATTAAATAAACAACAGTGTTTACAGCCTTTTCCCACATGTTTAAAGGCAGCCCAACATGCAATCTCATAGTCCGTGCACGCTCCATTATATTGTTCTATTCATGTGCTCAACCACTCCATTTTCCTGTGGAGTCCTTGGAACCGTTTTCTGCCTACGAATACCATTAGAGGAACAATAATATTCAAACTCTTTGCTGCAATACTCACCACCATTATTAGATCTGAGACATTTTAAATTTTTACCTGTGTCATTCTCAACCAAGCTTCTCCATTTCTTAAAAGTTTCAAATACATCAGATTTCTGCCTAAGGAAATAAATACATACCTTCCTTGTTGCATCATCAATAAAAGTGACATAATACCGAGAGCCATCAAGAGAAGATACTTGAGCTGGTCCCCATACATTCGTATGCACAAGCTCCAATTTCTCGTCTTTCTTTTGCTTCCCACCCTTGAGAAAACTCTCTTTTGTTTTCCATACACACAACTTTCACAAAAATCCATATTAACACATTTCAGACCTGGTAAAACATTCTTTGAATGAAGTACTTTCATACCTTTTACACTCATATGCCCAAGTCTATTATGCCATAGTGTTTATTCAGAATCCACAACAACTATCTGATTTTTTTCCTACTAAACTACAACTATTCTTGAACATTGATTTATATCTACAATAGCTAAAGTACAAGGAATAGTATGACCTGCACAAAGATATAAGGTGACTACTTTCACACCTTTTTCTACCACTAAGGCACCTTTTGTAACCTTCCAATTTTTATCACTAAATGTAACAACACAACCTTCATCATCTAGTTGCCCTGCTGAAATTAAATTTCTTTTTAACTTTGGAATGTGCCTTACCTCATGTAGTAGCTAGTGATTCCTATTCTGCAACTTAATCTTGATTCTTCCCTTTCCAATAATATGACAGGGTTCGTTATCTCCCAAATAAACCAACCCAAAATCCCCTTGGACATAATCAAGAAAATAACTTGTATGGGGCATAGCATGAAATGAAGCAATCTAACACCCAAGAATCATCAACATTATCAAGGGAAAGAATCAAAACATCCTCATCAGATTTATTACTTACCACATTTTCCTCTTTATTGCCTTCCTTTTTGTCTCCTTTATTTTTTTGAGACCAACAATATTTCTTTAAATGACCTGGCTTACCACAGTACTAGCAATCCCTCTTGTCTCTAGATTGGGACCTTTTTTCCTTTGATTTTCCTCATGAATTCCCATGACTTGTAGAATTGTTTCCTTTCTCCTTTTTTTTCCCCCTGCTTTTTGCATTCAAAACACTGCCTGATGTGGATGTTCCACCTGATATTTTCCTATGAATTTCCTCGCTCAAAATAACACCAACAACATCATCAAATTTTAGTGTATTCGAACTAGAAACAAAATTGCTAACAACCATTACCAAGCTATTCTAGCTTTCAGGCAAAGAACACATAATCAAAAGAGCCCTGACTTCTTCGCCAAAGTTTACATTTACATAAGTTGATTGACTGGTAACCGTATTAAACTCATTTAAATGATCAGCAACTGACCCACCTTCTGCCATTTTCATATTAAATAAACGTTTCATAAGAAATACCTTATTTGAAGTGAAAGGATTTTCATATAACTTCGTCAAGGTTTCCATCAACTCTTGAGTTGTCTTTGATGTTGTAATATTGAATGCCATTGATTGTGCCAGGCATAAATGAATGGCTCCCAGTGCCTTTTTGTTTAGAAGATTCCAATCCTCATCACTCATTATTGTCGGTTTCTTGGCTATTCCTTCCAATGACCTCCATAAATCCTTCTGATAGAGATAATCTTCCATCTGCATCTTCCATAATTGATAGTTTTTCCCATTGAATTTATCTACCTTTAATTTACCCTCGCTCGCCATTGGTCCCACTTAGCCGTGAGACTCCCACTCAACCGTGAGACCTTCCTATAGATGATAATTGAACACAACCCACTATGATACCACTTGTTAGGGTTAGAAGGCATATATCTAACAATTAAATGCAAATTTGATCAATAAAACAAAGAAATAAAACACAGAAAAACTATAGCAGAAATAAGACAACACAAAGAATTTAACGTGGTTCACCCAATCAGGGCTACATCCACAAAACCGTAGCCATTCAATGATTTTATTATCCAGTGTAAAACATATTACAATATTTCTAATAATTCCCTACTGCAACCCCCATCCAAATCACTTATAACAAGCTTTTTAGAAGCTTCTAGAATTAGGGTTTTACAAAGTTGGTTTTTTTCCTTTTCGGTGATGAGATGAAAAAAATGGGAAATAATTTTTTCTTGGGGGCTGCTGCCCTCGAACCCCCGCTCGAGGCCTGACTCGGCCCTGGACCCCGGTGAGGATACATGAAGTGTGTACATTATAGCATGATTAGTCACCACATACCAACAATTATGAAAATAGTTTTCACTGCCCAAGATCACTCTCTAGAGCATGCTTGTGCCCTCCAAGAATGTCTCAGAGTTATGCCTAACAAAATCTCTTTTGTTCAGAGGGATTACTGTGAGAAATTTATCACCATTAAGGATTTCAAAGAAGCTGTGAGCACTATAGAAGATTTCAAAGCACTACGAATCGATGGTTCCCTTGTGAGTTCTATAAATCCCTTTGGGACTGTGTGGGAGAAGATCTTCATAAAGTTTACTTGGAGGGTTTTCATTCCAAATCCCTAGGCCATCTAATCAATAAAGGAAATATAAAATTCATACCTAAGGTTGGTGATCTTGAATACAACTACAATTGGTGGCCTATCGAGCTCCTCAATGTCTCCTACAAAATCATAGCCAAAGATCTTGCCTTGAAGATTTGTCATCTTCTCCCTCAAATCATTTTCCTAGAGTAGACTGGATTTATTAAATCCAAATTCATTTTGGATAACATCATTGCAGTTTGGAAAGGTATGGAGTGAGCTCGGTGCTCCCACTAGAAAACCATTTTTTTGAAAATAGACTTTGCTAAAGCTTAGGACCACATTGAATGGTTCTTCATTCTTGCTATGCTTTCTGCTCTGAACTTTGGTGCCAATTTTATCCAATCTGTGAGCATGTTTTTTTCCAAGGCCTCTACCTAGATCACTATCAATGACTGCTAATATTAATATTTTTTCTTGCTTTTCTCCATTTTCCAAGGTTTCCCACTTGCTCCTTCTTTGTATGTCCTTGTTGCTGAAGGTTTTGGCTATCTCCTAGCCCACTCTATCTCCCAAAGTCTTGTTTGGGGGATCACCTTGCCTAATTCATCAACTCATCTTGTTAATGGGCATTTTTTTGATGAATCTTTTCTAACTTTACTAGAGGATAAAGATAATGTCAAGGAAACCATAAAATTTCTTTGACATGTTTTTCTTGGCCTTTGGGTTTACTATTCAATGGAACAAAAATTAATGCTATTGAAAATCTATTCTTCCCAGACCTCCTTGGATACAGTAATATGGATGGAAGTGGATATCTCAAGGGGAAATCTTTAGGTTCCTTGGAATTCCCTTTTCCTTTCAAGTTTTTCCTTCAAATTTATGGCAAGCAGTCCTCAATAAAATCAAGCAAAAGCTAGCTTTTTGGATCACCAAACCACTTTCCTAGGCAAGTAGTCCTCAATAAAATAGAGCAAAAGCTAGATTTTTGGATCACCAAATCACTTTCTCTGGATAGGAAGTTCCAGGTGTGCTCTAAAATACCGACTGCTACTCATGTGTATTATTCTTCATGTTGGGCCTCTTCTAATTCCTCTTACATGAAGTTAGAGAAGTTTCTCAAGGATTTCCTTTGGGCCTCCTCTGAGACACAAAGGATTCCACCGCATTGCCTAAGAATTCTACTGCCTCCCTAGAGATTTTGGTGGGCTGGCCATAAAGGAAAGGGAAAAATCTATATACCAAATGGATTATCCAAGACCTCAAAATAAATGAAGCCTGGAAGATCCTCCTCAAGCACTGCATTTCCTCAAGATATCTTGTTCACACATAGACTTGGAAATGGATTGGCCTTCACACCCTTCTCATAATGAAATATCTTGTTCAGATAGAGGGCACCTTTTTTTCCTTAAGCATTTGGTGTGCCTAGGAAGCCATTAAACCCTAGCTCAAATGGAATGGAAATGGATTTTTGGAAGCCTTATCTTTTAACCAACATAATATTTTGTGGTCTCCTTGTTTGCTAATTTGGGAAACCCTCTTGCCAAGCTGCCTTGGCCAAATGCTCTCAGATTTCACAAGAAGGGCATTCAGTCTCCAAAGGATTTTTTTTCTAGACCCATGATGAGCCTCACGTCATGGGGAATATTCAAAGCCATGTTTGGATTAAATTCTCAAGCCCGAGATACCTTTGAAGGAGTTATTAATGCCATTTCGATTGATATGCTTCACAAAATTGACATTCATTTCGCCAAACCTTGGTGGAAAGATTGGAAGTGGGGTCCAAATACCCCTTTCAAGAGCTACAAGCTCATCTTGGCTACCAATGGATTTCACCTCATCTTCCAATGGTTAATAGTTTGAACTAGAGGTGACATCTACAAATGCTAGTTTCTGTTTGGCACCACATATTCACTAATGTGTTGGATGCTATTGTAGAGCCCAAGCTTTCTCACTTTGCCTAGTATATTCTTTTCCAAGGCTTACTAGTGGGATCTCGATTCACCCACCTAGGGGTTCCTGACCCTCGTTGCCATTTTTGTGGGTAACTTGAAAATTTTAAGCACCTCTTTTGGTTCTTCTCCAGAGCTCAATAGTTGTGGAATTGGATTCATGATTTATTTTGGCCCTTCCGGCTTGAACCGTTCTTCTAGCATATGATTCTGTTGGGAGATTGGCCCCACTTTCCTCACAAATATACCTAGATTTGACATGATTTCAAGGTGGAAATCCTCTTCAACATTTGGAAAGATAGAAATTATGTTATTTTTGTCATAGCCAAAATGATAAGCATGTTTCACTTTTTTCTAAAGCTACTATATGCTCTAATGTGTTACTATAGATTCAAGTGCAAGCTAACAAAGTTGCACTAGAAGTGGCTCACCTCTAGGAGCTACTAGACCTCTGGAGGAACACCCCTTATATTTTTGCTTGCATGTCGCCTTCTCTAGCTTCCTCTTGGAGCCGATTGCCTTCTTGAGTCTACCATAGGGGTAGGAGTGGCTCCACCCGGGACTCTCAGGTCGCGTGTCCTACTCCCCCACCTAGGCTCAATGTTGCAACGACTCACAGTATCACAGATGATTGCCTTCCCCTCCTCCTCAGGTTTCCTTGGGGCGGCCTTCAAGGGGCTTCTGGTGGTGGTGCTTCTGGTTGGTCTTCTAGCAGAGCTCTTGGTTGGCTTTCTACTAATTCCTCTAAGTGGCTCCCATGTTTGGTTCTGGTGATTTCTCCCATCTGCCAAGAAGATAAAGAAAAGGATGACGATAGATGGGCTCCTCCTGACGTCACTTCGGACCTTGTTGATATATGGGACAAGCCAAATGATAGGGACCCTCTTCCCACTGTTGACACTGCTCTCGTTGCTTAGTGGTTTTTCTATGTTTTTATAATTCTCCGTCTTTTGGGCTATGCCCATGTGACTCTTCAGGGTGTGCCTTCTTACCACCTAACTTTTTTTTTGTGAATATATGTAATATCATTTTTTAATTAATAGAAGGTGACACCTATTCATTAAAAAAAAAAATTAATATAAAAAATCTTATTTAACATAAAATTAAAAAAGTTAATAATCAAAATATCATTAAAGATGTGATGTGATGGTTAAAAATATTGCATGTTGACAAATCCATCAAGAAACAAGACTACAAATATAACATAAATTAGAATAATAAAAATCTTATAAATTTAAATTAATCCTAACTAAAACAATCTATAAAAAAATTCCTAATAATAAATTTAATATAAACTAAATTAGATATACTAAAACTAATATATAATATTCATAAAGTAAAGCATAAACCAAATGAATAAAAATGCAAGGTGTATACTTTTAACTCTTTACAATTACATAGAAAGGTTTAAAGACTATGAAAAACGAATTATTTTTATAAAGTTAACTTTACCAAATAAAGTGTAGCTATTATAGTGATAAGCATGATAGATTCAACAAGGGGAAATTAATATCTCATTAAAATATAAATCTTATTTAATCTTATATTAAAAGCATCTTTAAAAAAAAAACTTTAAAATTTAATAGGAAATTTTAAAAAAATTTCTTAAATCATCAAAAACTTCCATTGAAATTATGTCTGATTTAGGTGGAACATCTATTCAAAATGAGTGAGATTTTTATGTTAGAAGATACAATTTCTAAAACTACACCATGTAAGTGAATCTTAGAAATGTGTAAATAAAGAGACCATATTACTTACTACTTTTGAACTTTTTGTGTATAATAATGTTATGGACAAAGGAAAGATTCATGTGGCACCCACGTAGGCAATACTTCAATGTTAATTGATTATATTGATATATTCATGTACTTTCGATAATGACATTATATAAGGTTATAATTATGAAAGTTCATGTGGTATTGTTATGGCAATACTTGTGAATAAGAAGCAATATGAGCTTTTAGGTGTTAGACTAGGAGATGGACTTTCAAAATAGAAATAAAATTAGAATGTAATTTTTTTTTAAATTTTAAATTATATTTGAGAAGGGTAATATTTAATAATAGAATATAATTATTTAGTTTATTTATATGATGTCTATTTATATTCTATAAAAGAAATATATTTGTAATTTATTATATTTTAAGATTATATAAATAATAGTACACCTTCAATTTAGAGGAATTATAATGTAATCAAGCATGTCTTTGAATTTTAAAATTTCTATTTTTTAATTATTTTTGTTAGGATATCTACTAGTTGCTTTATAGTTGGATAATGTATCAATTTGACAGTGGCATCTTTTACATAATGTCAAATCAAATAGAATTTGGTGTTGATGTGATCGATTTGGTCATGAAATATTATATTTGTGGCTATTATGATTATACAAGCGTTTTCAACCATGAGTAGGGTAGAAACTTAATTTTACTAAAAATCTTTAAGATTCTTTCTTAGCCACATTATTTTTTTATTGCATTTGAAGATACCATATATGGTGCTTGTGCTAAAGAAAGAGCTGACATTGATATATTTTTGAATTATAAGTGATGACTACTAAATCTAAATTCACCAAGAATATTGAAGTAGATTCTCACCTAAATAGTTTGAATATGATTATCCAAGTAGTTTGAAATATGTTGCCTTGTAGTATTTTAGCCCAAAATTTAGAGTGCCTTTTAGAAATCGAAGAACCCTCTTTGTTGTTACCCAATGATTTTCTCTCTATTGTCGCATGAATCTAGAGAGAATTCCAACAACAAAAGAAATTTCTAACCTAATTGTGGTTACATAATTTAGAATACCAACGAGTTGTCTATACTTAGTTACATCTTCAAAATCTATAATATAATCTAATGTCAAATTTATATTTTGTTCCATGGTTTTGCTAAGTGGTTTATAGTCCACCATTCCAAATTTCTCAAAACTTCACCAATATAATTCTATTGGGTGATGAAATATACTTAGATTTTTCAATCACTTCAATATGCAAATTACTTAAGAAGATGATCCAAATCTATTATTATATTAAAAAAAATTACCAATTTTTCTTTGACTTTTGTAGTGTACCTCCCATTAGTTCCTATTGTGAGTAGTTCACCCACATATATGCCTAGGTAAATGACTATCTTAACAAAAAGGGTTGCATCTCCACATTTAAAATTCTTGACGCTCATGCTTAAGAGGTGCTCAATGAGTTTTTCATACCAATATATTGGGGCTTATTTCAAACCATATAAAAATTTTACCAACTTATACATTTTTTCTTCTCAAGCTTCAAATACATAACCTTTTGGTTGAACCATGTAAACCATTTATTTGACATCAACATTCAAAAAATTAGTTTTCACACCGATATAATGAACTTTCCATATGTTTTGTGCTACAAAAGTTAAAAAAAAACACAAATGGTGGTCCATTTTATTATTTGTGCAAAATAATCCTCATAGTTTATCCCTTGATTTCTAGCATCTCTTTGTGAAAATCCTTGCTTTGTATTATTAAAGTAAGCCATTTACTTTGTATTTGTTTGACTTAAAAGTGATTGAGGATCCACTAAATCCCAAATGTCATTCTTGACCAAGGTAAGGTATCATATAATACAAATATAAGGAAGCTCTACTAGTGTTTTTTGGCTTTGTTGGTGTCCATGCCATATTTATTTATGAAGCATGGCCCTTTATATTTTTTCTACATTTACTATGACACTCTTTAAGGTGTCATGCCTACATGAAATATTGTGCCTTTTAAATGGTCCCAACCTTTCATAAATCTACAATTGTTGTTGCTATAGTTGAAGGATTAATTGTGGTTATCAAGTTTATCCATAATTTTTTTCATGAGGTATGCTCTATGAGATTGTTTGGGTCCCTATTTGGGTTGATCTCCTTGGGTTACCCTTTCCATGCTATAATTCTTGAGCCAAATAGAATCTTCCTTAAGCATTTTGGCTTATGTTCAACTTGAACAAATCTGTTTGACTCACCCTCAATGGTGGGTTTGTGTTGAAGTGTATTGTTCTAAATATTTATAGGATAATATGGATATCTAAATTGTACAAATGAGATAAACTCAATGCATTAATTACCTAAATTGATTGAACACTTGGAATTATTGTCACTTTCAAACATTAGATTTGGGACTACCCTTTGGGTTCTCCCCACCCTAAGACTTTAACTCAAATCACCTTTGGTTCACAACCTACTACAAAAAAGAGAAAGGGTGACATATAAGTGTGAACCTCAATCCTAGACCTGCATAAACACAAAGAACACATACAATGTTAGGAACATATGCAAGTTAGAACTAAGATTCCCCATGCAATTCATCTATAATGCTCAAAATAGGAAATAAATGAAGAACAAACAAAGAAAAGCTATTAAATCCTATCAAAGCATGCAAACTCTCAATCCCAGGGGGGAATTGGTGCCATTTTGATGTAGAAAATGGCCCTTTCCCAATCCCTTGTAAGCTTGATGAAGATTTATCCACTTGATGATGATGAACAATGTGCTTCCTTGATGAAATCTGCAATAACCTAGCTATGATGATGGAAAAATGCTATGGAAATGAATGAATTTTCTCTAAATATGAAGATAGTAACTTTTGCTCTAAGTTATGGATGAAATTGTGGATCCAAATGAGCATGGTGATCTTACATGGATTGTGGATGATCAAATGCAATAGAGGAGGTCTCTATTTATACCAAAGAAGGATGGAGGATTGAAGAATAGGATGAATGTGGGACTAAAGATAAACCAATGATAAAGTGCCACTTGTCAACATGCTATTGAAGAGAGATGGAGCACATTTTGGGCAATGTGCAAGGAGGGGGAAATTTGAAATTCAAAAGATGGCTTGAAGGATGAGATGAAAGATGGAGTTAATATCACTTGGCTCAATAAAAGGACATGTAAGAGGCCTTTAATGCCTTGTTGGATGGACAAGTACTCTTGTGGGGAGATTTCAAATTTGAAGAATATTCCATCCTTTGATGCCTTTTTGAATGAAAAAGGAGATTTAATAAATCAATTAAAATGATTTTCATGAGCAAGTTGCAAAAGCTAGAGGATATGATGGATTAAGATTAGGATTAATCAGGATTTGATTAATTAAGATAGGAGATTAGTTGATTTGACCATTTTGACTTAGATTTTAGGATTAATTTAAATCAAAATGAGAGGAATATGATTTAGACTTTAATTAAATAAAAAATTGATTTATTTAATTAAAGAGGGATGATGTTAGATTAAATCAAATAAGTGTTAATTTATTTAATTTAATAGAGTGACTTTAGAGATTAATTAAATAAAGTGAATTATTTAATTAAATAGAGACTATAGGATTAATTAAATAAATTTGATTTATTTAATTAACAAGAGGTGATGACTTAATTAGATAAACTTGATTTATTTAATTAAGAGGTGAAATGTGATGAATTTAATCAAATACAAATTATTTGATTAAATGACTAGCAAAGGAGATGATTTAGGATGAAGCAATGTTAGTAATCAAGATCAAGAGTAATTGGTACATTTTCCATGTCTACATTTTTCCCCTCTTTGAAGCAAAGTACTTGCTACGTTGGTTCAAAGAATAAACTTGCCAAGATCAAAATTCAAAAATTCTATAATTTTTTCGGATGCCCCACTGTTGCCCTAGTGAAAGAATTATGCTAGTACACTGCCCCCTCGAGAGATTGAGCGAAAATTTCAATTTGAGGGTCGATCTTGCAACAAAGAGGTTCAAGATTAGTTTAGCTCAAATGTTTGATGTAGAAAGATTTGATGATGTAGACAGTCATCAGCCATGGGTAGCCTCATGTATATTTTGACATATTACACACACTTGATACTTGGACAAAACTCTTAGTAAAGAAGAATAAGAAGAAATGAGATGATGACAAGAGGATCCAACAAGTCCATGATCTACGAGACTTTATTAGAGATGATGATGAATGATGATGTTGATGATGCTTATTAGGAATTGGGATTTTAAAAGGGCTACTTACCTTATGTTTGATAACACACGTAGGCATGATGCATCAAGGTATAAAGAACCAGGATGATGTTGTACCTAGTGAAATGGACTTTGACTCGATAAACAAATAGAAGTATTCTTTTTCACACCTAACAAACAGAAACCTTGCAAGGATGCACTTTAAAAGTTTCAAACATCACAGACCAAAACATGGAAATGTATAACCTATCAATGCAATAGTCAACAAGCTGCCCAAAACACCCTCCATACATACCTAACAAAGCAAGTATTCGCTAAGTTATATTACAAGAATGTCCAACAAGCACAACAAACAAAAGATAATGATCAATGCCCCATTCCTTTCTCTCTAGATCATTTTGATTAGACATCATTGAGAGGTCATTGGAATGAGCGCAATAAGATAAATAAAAAAGAAAAGATAAAGTAAACAAACAAGTTAATTTTCTTCATATCGCTCGCCAAAACTAAACTACAGTGATACATGATGTTGATGCCCATTGTAGGAAGGATGCATCCTAGGACATGATGTTATCAGATGATTTGGGATTGATTGGATGATAGGCTATTGACACAAAGAGTTGACCAACTTGTCTACTTACTGAACTCAACTTGAGACCTTGATGTTTTGAGTTTTCACTTTTGAACTGCTAGACTTGTTTCCAACTGTTTCACCAAAGGTTGAGGATGACAATGATTTATTATGAGCGAACATTTATTGCAGGTGAAAGCGAGATAGGAAGAATGGATTTTTTGGGTTTTTTGAATGCTTTTGAAGTTTTTTGAAATGTTTTGAGGCTATTTTTGGTATTTTTTGAGATTTTGTGAATGTTTTGATTTTCCAATTTTTCAAATGTTTAGGTGTTTTATGAGATTTTGACCAGGAGACTAACCTAAAGACCTATCCTAGGGGCCTCGGGGACTGGTCAACCAGATTAACCTTGCCTATGTTATACACACAGAGACCACATAGTTCGACTGACATAGTCTCAGGGGATGATCAAAGATCAACCTTGCCTACATTCAGAGCTCAGAGACTTGTAGTTCAACTTCATGTTTTTGATGTTTTTTTTGACTTTTTGAGCTATTTTTGGATTTTTGATATGTTTTGAATGTTTTTGGATTTTCACATGATTTTGACGATTTGGATATGGATATGATATCAGTGATTTGTTTGGAATTTTGTTGAAAACCAAGCTAAGGTTGATTGATTGGATCGATGGCTTGATGATGAGAACATTGTTGAGGATACACAACAATGCAAGGATAGTGTTAAGCAACACAAGGATTAGGATGGATATCCCAAGATGATGAGGGATTGACTGGATTTGATTGATCAAGATCGATGATGATAACATTGTTGAGGATACACAACAATGCAAGGATAGTGTTAAGCAATACAAGGATTGGGAAGGATATCCCGAGATGATGATGGATTGATTGGATGTGATTGATCAGGATTTTGAAACTTGGTTTGGAACAAATTTTTTTTTGAGTAATGGTGTGATGTTGAAGTGCAAATTAGATGCAACTGATATTGATTGTTTGGATTGATGTTCGATGAAAGATAAAGCTTGATAAGGAACATCTTCCTATCAAAATATTCCATGGGCTAGTGATTTGGATTCTTGCTCATAAATGTTTTGACCAATTTGATTTCATGTTTTCCAATGTTTAGATCACCACATAAGTTGGAGGATATAGATCAAGATTTGTTTTCGAAGCAAGATGTACATATTTTCCCCCAGTGTTTAGCAATGTATGGAATTCCATGGATGGATGGATGTGGTAAGCATGCAAAGGATGCCAAGGATTATCTTGTTAAAAGATAACAGGCTCGGATAGGGGATGGTTATTTGGATAATGCTTTATGGCTTAGATAATGTTGGGTAGGATAGGATCAATGAAAATGACTCATGTCAAGATGTCTACCATAAGCAAGTGTAAAGTGTACAACAAACTTTTGTCAAGATCAAGATAATGTGGAAGATGAATGCAGATGGATGAAAATGGATTGGATAAATGGTTTATGGATGAATGGATTTATTATGGATGAGATGGATGGAATGCTAGAGTTTATTATGGATGGGATGAGATGCTTCCACTTGAACTAGTGCACTAGATGCTCGATTCTACACATGATGCCTATTTGCTAGGTTTTCATCATGTTACCTGTCCAAAGTGCCACCATAGTGGTTTTCACTAGAGGAAGATTTTTGTTCTTTACTATTTTCAATCCTTTTTCAGATTTTTTTGGATTTTTATATTTTTTGATTTTTCTGAAAGATTTTAAGCTCATGCTGAACCACCTGGTGATGCCGATGTAAATTCTTCTGTCATGATGTGCCATTGATATCCTGCTTGAAGAAAATTCTTTGCCAAGATACATGCACTTGAATGCAACTTTTGAGATTCCTGATCTGCTTTGCTATACTAGAGTTAACTTTGTCTTTGTGCGCATATTGCGATAGAGTGCCTTTTGAATCCTTATGATGAAGGGTGGCTACCAATACTTGGTCAATGTGAGAACTAGATATCATGCGTAGAGGCGTGGATGGAGTGTGTTTAGGAATAAAATATGGATTGGTTGATAGTTTAGAACCTTTGACTCTCCAAACTTGGGAAGATGAACAATAATGGGTGGATACAAAAGTGTGCATGGAATTAGGACCAATTGCTTGATATATTTTGTACGTTGCTTAAGAAGCCTGCTTTTTCCTTTGTGGACATCTTTGATGGATACTTTTCCATTTTTTATTTTTCCCCATAGTTTCTTTGACTAATGGAGTTTGATAGGGATAATATTTCTTTGTATTTTTTGGTATCCATGTGTATTTGATTTGTAACGTTCTTTGTGCTTTGATTTAACTCTTTCTTTTGATGTTGGTCCCAATTTGTGGATAAGGTGATGGGTGGATGAAGATTCATGATGTGGCTGGTTGTAGTATTGGCATCAATTTCATCATAAGGATTCTTCGTGCTCCCTATGTTGATGCTTGCACTAGATAAAGTTTCCCCCAATAATATAGAGGTATCACTGATGTTTTTAGCTCACTTAATTGTTGAATAACCAAGGCCTTGATGCTTGGGATTGGCGATAATCTACATTGGTTCTAGGATACCCTGTTCATGTAGGCCTAATCCTCTACCTTGATAATTCATCTCTTGAAACATTTTATTTGCAATAGGATATGATTTTCCTTGGACACAAGGTGCTAATCCTTCTTTGCTTTGTCGTGGATCTTCAAAGGTGATAGCTTCTTCATTGATAAGATAGTTTTCCCTTAAAAAGGTAAGTGATCCAAGTTTATAAGTGATAGGATCCTCCATGTGTGGGATAACTTCCTGATTGATATCGTTGGCTTGATATTGTGGAATATCATATTTTAATGCTTCTTCAAGAGGTGTTGATGATAAAAAGTATCCCTCACGATTAATTTTTGATATGACTTCATAGGATGTTTCTAATTCACAACTTCTGTAGAAGCTCTCTTCATGACCTATTTCTGATATGTCTTTAGATTTTTCTGTATCTTGATCATGTGTATAAATGTTAAGAGTAGGAGACTCTTGTTCCTTGGTAATGATATCAAGAATATAGGACTCTTGTTTTGAATGATTATCATCTACATGTCCATTAGGAGTAAGCATCTCATGGGTAGATGTAGGAATATGTGCTATATGGATATGGTCATTATTTGCAATATCTTGTATAGCTAGGAGAGTGTCCATTAGATCATTGTAGTGTCTTGGAGATATGCATTCTTGATCTTGAATGATTTTGGAATTGCTTTCGACATGCTTTGGATCAAGTTCTTGACATGGGTCAGTTTCAAAGGATAGATTTCTTACAAGGGGTTCTTGAATGTCTTCATTAGGCATAGGAAGTGGCTCAATATCATCTTGATCTTTGAGTGAATTTGGATCAAGTTTTGAGTTGAGGATTTCTTCAATATCTGCAACCATGAGGTCAAAGGATGTCAATATCTCTTGGAAAGGACCATTGCTAGACTTTGGTGAAAGATGTTGATCATATTTTTGAATTAATTCTTGAGATATGTCCTCTAACTCATTGGATGATGTAGAGGTGTTGTCAAAATGATCATTAGTGGAAGGATCGCTGATTATAGGATCAAATAATGTTAACACTCCTTGGAATAGATCATTGTTAGATATTATTGAGGGGTTTTTATCATGATCAAAAAGTGACTCTTGATGTATGTTGAGTTGATCTCATTGGATGAGGTGGAAACATCTTCAAGGTGCTCATTGATGGATGGATTTTGATCATTGTTTTCAACAATTGTGGTAGATGGATTGTCACTACTATCACTAGTGGTTGAATCTAGATCATTGTCCCTAATAGTTATTATTTTTTGATCAATAAGGTCTTGGATGATATTTTTGAGTCGAATACAATTTGATGTTGTGTGTCCCTTTATCTTGTGAAAATCACAAAGGTGCTTCTCATTATACCCTGGTAGTTTAACTTGAGGCTCTTGATAATTTTCATAAAAGGGGATTTTGATGAGATTTTCTTGTACCAACTGTTGCATGACTGATTCGATTGGTTCCCCAAGTGGTGTGTATTTTCATTTGTTACCTTGTGATATTTGTACTTTAGATTGACCTTGTGGTGTTTGACTTTGGAGATGTGGTGATTTATCTTTAAGATGTGGCGATTGGGTTTGTTATAGATGTTTTTGATCTTGATATCCAACCTCTTGACATTAGAGATATTGTTCTTGATGTGGTTGTGGATACAACTCAATGCTTTGATGACATGGTTTAACCAATGAAAGAGTGTATTGATTTTGGGGTGGAGATGTCTCTTGGTACAATGAATCAACTATTTTGGTAAGTGTAGCAATTTGATCTCGCGAAATTTGATCTTGATTTTGATCTTGACACCCTTGATATAGTTGATTTGGTTTTTGTTCAAGCAGATTTGGAATGTATACTTGTGGTGTTCGTATGGGATCATGGACAAATTGATTTTGGACAATGTTCTGATTTGGGATGATGTTTAGATTTGGCATGATAGGTTGAAATTGAACATTTTTATGGTTGGGAATCACATTTCCTTGATTTAGGTAACTTTGATTTTGCATGGTGTTACCTTGACTTGGATCAATACATGGAGTCATTTTCATTTTTTTTGGACTTTGAACAAAATTTGTATGATTCACAAACATATCTATCCCAAATTTTTCCAAGTGTGGTTTTGAAATGTTCACATTTGGTAAACTTGTACTTAGTCTATTCACATTTGGCATGTATGGATTTGGTGGGATAATGTTGTTTTGTTGAAGATTCATGCATTGATTGTTTGGTTGATAGATTTGTAGGTTTGGACTTTGATTTAAATCTACCATAGGGAAAGGTGTTCCAAAATTTAGATTGGGCATACTCACATTTGTTGTACCATTGAGGTCTGTAGGAGATAATGATCCCATGTATGGATTGTACAAATGTGAGTTTTGATTTTCAATTGGCATTGTAAGGCTTTGATGGCTTGGTTAATTTAGACCACTCATGATGTATAAATCAAGTTTATATTCCATGTTTTTCTTGTGTTTTGACCTTGTTGACCTCTAAAGGATTTAGGACCAATGATGAGATGAAGGATGAAAGGGGTGAATGATATGGGTGTTGAACTTTTAGGAACCTTGGAGGAATACTAGACTTTAGGACTTTTGGATTTTTTGATTTGGATTTGGTTTGATTTGGATTTGATTTGGATTTGATAATGAACTCATAAACCCCAAGAGGTTGGATGTTGTTTTGGAATAAATTTTTCCACAAGGTGATAATTTAATTGTGTATGAAGACGGATTCATCTACACACACCTAGTCTAACAAGATGATTTTGATTTGATTTGAAGGATTTTACCAAAAGTCTTAGTATGAATGATTTTTCCAAGGTTCTAAAAGTTGCTTGTGAGATGGGATTTGATTGATGTTTGATATGGATGAAGTGATTGGTTGTTTTGATCATAAATGAACCTAAGAGGGACTTGTTTACAAGACCAAGGTTTTGAAGAACATGCTTTTCCCTAAGAGTACTTCAAACCAAAAGATCAATGTTTGCTCAAAAGACCGTAAAATAACCACATGTGTGGGGTTCAATTGATTTTATCTTGGTTAATGACTTGCTTAGCTTTTCAAACTAAATGTCTAATGTCTGAATTTATTTTCATCCCACAAGGTCCATTATGTGGAAATCAGGGAATTTAAGGAAAATTTTTCCTATTGTTGACTTTAGTGAGAGCAAATTGTGATGTAAATCCAAATACTTAAAAGCCTCTAAGGATAGAATCCCTAGGGAAAGCAATAGCACTTGAATTTTTTCAAAAGTATTTGCTTCCTCTAAAGGGTTTGAAATTTGATGATCATGGTTGAATGTTTGTTTTCCAATGTTTTAGATCCAAGCAAAGTGGTTTTTATTCCAAAATGATGCACAACCCTATGGATATTGAGACAATATTTTTTGAATCCCCACTTGGATAAATCCAGCTACGCCTACTTTTAGCAAATGATTAGATGCTTGAACACATTGGCTCCCCTCCACGATACACACTTCTCAGGTCAACCAAGCATCAATACCCATGAAACTCCCATGGCTTACTTCTCATCTCTACTAACAGCTGTAAAAATGTGGGACGGCTTTAGAACAACCATTCTTGCACCAACAAATAGATAAGGATTTGGTCTTCTAAACAAAAGGTTCTAGTATAGGCATTATGTTCGTGGGGGTTCATCCATATGACAAGAGACCATTGCTTCCCTTCTTGTCAGAACAATCCTTGTGATACTTGAACTTTACTCAAGTACCCACACTTATATACCGGGTAGAAGTCACTTGGCTTTGGCATGTTCCTGGTTGGGTCGTTCCCTAGGGTGATTACTTTTTCCCACAAGGAAAACCCTCTAAGATAAAATAAAAGTGAGCAAACACATCCGTAGTTCAATCAATATTCATTGAGAAACAAAGAGAGAACACACACGATATGGTCCACTCACACTCACAAGCTTTGTTCAATTTTAGAATCCAAATTGAAGTGTGGAGGTAATCACTTATACAACTTAATATCACAAAAAGCCTTTTGATTCTCAAGATTGCCATGAGGTGTGAGAGAAGCGCATACATCTTTTATATGATATTATTTTGGATAAGTGATTAAAAAAAATAGATGCACATGTTCATTTTAAACCTTCAAAGCAAAAGTTGGATCCTTTTTAAAGCACCAAAAGGAAATGTGAAAGTTGCTTGTTAAATTGTTAACCTTAAACAAAATCTATTAAGTTTGCCTAAGGTTCTTTTTAATCCTTTTGTCTTGTTCTTTTTAAACCCAAATTGAAATCTATTGAGTCTTACAAGCATGAAAGGTAGCAAATCCTTAGAAGAGATTATGATTTCTCCCCCAAAGTGTTTAAAAAAACTTGATTCAATGAGATGATGATGTCATAGAAGTATTTGTCCTCGTTTCCTTACTTCACCTTTGATCAAGCCAACCTACAAAAATTGGTTAAACTACAAAAAATGAGGTAAAAAAACCAGTTAGTAGTCAAAAGCAACCAGAATAAAAAAGCACATGTTAAATCAAATTGATTAATGCCTTTTACCCAACTCCAGCGACATAGTTTGCATATGCGATGCAGTTTGAAGAGGTCAACGACACTATATGGAACTGCTAGGACTAATAGCGATGCTTTGCAGTAGGACCAGAGAGCACAATTGCGGTGCTATTTTGGCAAGTGAAGTTGTTTGAAATTTGGGATTCCAATGACAGAGAAATAGCCCTGCGTCGGAGTTTAGAAATTTGAATTTTTGGGCGGGAAGACTACAACGACGAAGTTTGGAGTTTGCAACATCGCTGTATGGCACCTCTGGACTGGTAGCGTCGCTGTATGGAGCCGTTGGAATAATAGCGGTGTAGTTTCATGTAGGAAAAAAAGTTAACAAAAAACCATAGAATTTTTTTAAAAACATGTTAAAAAATTCATATTCGCCCTCCTTCTAGCACCAAAATGTGAACCCCAATCCTAGACCTGCATAAACACAAAGAACACATACAATGTTAGGAACATATGCAAGTTAGAACTAAGATTCCCCATGCAATTCATATACAATGCTCAAAATAGGAAATAGATGAAGAACAAACAAAGAAAAGCTATTAAATACTATCAAAGCATGCAAATTCTCAATCCCAGGGGGGAATTGGTGCCATTTTGATGTGGAAAATGGCCCTTTCCCAATCCCTTGTAAGCTTGATGGAGATTTATCCACTTGATGATGATGAACAATGTGCTTCTTTGATGAAATCTGCAATAGCCAGCTACGATGATGGAAAAATGCTATGGAAATTAATGAATTTTCTCTAAATATGAAGATAGTAACTTTTGCTCTAAGTTGTGGATGGATCCAAATGAGCATGGTGATCTTACATGGATTGTGGATGATCAAATGCAATAGAGGAGGTCTCTATTTATACCAAAGAAGGATGGAGGATTGAAGAATAGGATGAATGTGGGACTAAAGATAAACCAATGATAAAGTGCCACTTGTCAACATGCTATTGAAGAGAGATGGAGCACATTTTGGGCAATGTGCAAGGAGGGGGAAATTTGAAATTCAAAAGATGGCTTGAAGGATGAGATGAAAGATGGAGTTAATATCACTTGGCTCAATAAAAGGACATGTAAGAGGCCTTTAATGCCTTGTTGGATGGACAAGTACTCTTGTGGGGAGATTTCAAATTTGAAGAATATTCCATCCTTTGATGCCTTTTTGAATGAAAAAGGAGATTTAATAAATCAATTAAAATGATTTTCATGAGCAAGTTGCAAAAGCTAGAGGATTTGATGGATTAAGATTAGGATTAATCAAGATTTGATTAATTAAGTTAGGAGATTAGTTGATTTGACCATTTTGACTTAGATTTTAGGATTAATTTAAATCAAAATGAGAGGAATATGATTTAGAATTTAATTAAATAAAGATTTGATTTATTTAATTAAAGAAGGATGATGTTAGATTAAATCAAATAAGTGTTAATTTATTTAATTTAATAGAGTGACTTTAGAGATTAATTAAATAAAGAGAATTATTTAATTAAATATAGACTATAGGATTAATTAAATAAAATTGATTTATTTTATTAACAAGAGGTGATGACTTAATTAGATAAACTTGATTTATTTAATTAAGAGGTGAAATGTGATGAATTTAATCAAATACAAATTATTCGATTAAACAACTAGCAAAGGAGATGATTCAGGATGAAGCAGTGTTAGTAATCAGGATCAAGTGTAATTGGTACATTTTCCATGTCTACAATAAGTACTAAAAATCACTGTGTTGTGTAACTGCTAGTGGGTTGCCATAGTGTCGCTCGTAGCATCCACCACAGTGGTGCAACCAACGACCTTTGAAGCCACCTACAAACTGTTGGCAAGGTAGTTAACCCACTAATTGCTAGTGGTTCTGCACTAGCCACCCACCCCATACAGTGAATACCAGTGCTCAACACTCTCTTTGCTAGTCCAAGGTTGCATGGGCGACCAACACCCAACCCCTAGGGGGATAATTTTTTTCTTTTTTTGCAATTTAAGTAGAATTGGGAAAATTGCAATAACTTTTCGCTATCAAAATCATGAAAATGAGATATTTTTAGAAAGTTTTCTTTGAGAACTATCTAATGGTGCTTTTTTTTATAGATTTTATTGTTGGTACATTTTATCACCTATCAGAGTTAGATGTGATGTTTTCACTCTTGAGCTCACAAATTTTGACCAGTTTCTTTGATTTTCATGATTCCATTAGTGTTGGAAAGGTCTTTCAGAGCTCTTCACAACTATCCATGCATTTTTCTATATTTTTCTCAAGGTACATTTTATTCAATTTTTTGAGTCTTCACATTTTGCAAAATTACTTAGACGTTTTAACTCTTGGAAATTTTTTGTTTGCATGGGTTGACTTATTTTTAGCTATTCTATGTGTATTTCTAGCATTTTTTCCTATTTGGGCATATTGATCATATTTTGTAATAATTTTCTCTTTTATAGATGTATTGAGATAAAGTGCCACTATTGTTCATATTTTTTTGGGGATTCACACATCCTATTATGCCTTTTGTACTCACACTATGTTATAAAGTGCCATGGGAGGGTTGTATAGGCCATTTATTTTTCCATCACACATTTTTCAAGTAAGTGTCCCTTTCACAACAACATTGAATATTAGTTTCTTTCCTCATGCATGTGTGCCTTGTTTGAACACCCTTTTTCAGTTGCAAGTACGCTTTTGTGCATGTTTAGATGATCTTTGTTCTCCTACATGAGCTTCTTGGTGATACATAGTTTCAGTGGACTTGTATTGCATCTTCCTTTTTCACATTATGGCATTTCTACTATTGGTGAGCTAATGCTTCATTGGTTTCATTTTAGAGTGATCTATGTATCTAGTTCTTGTTCCTATGTACTAGGTGGATGCAATGGTTGGTTACCCATACATTTTGGTGAGATGGAGCATTTACCATATGGACAGTCTTGGATTCCTATTTTTGGATGCAACCTTCTATTTTCACTTGATCAATGTTCTTTAGACTATTGGTACCTATATTTTGACTTGCATCTTGCATGGTTGAGTAGTGTCATTGGGGTCACTCATGCAGATTCATGTGCCATATGTATCTTTGAATTCCAAATGCTTTCCTTTGTTTTCCATCTAATTCAAGTAGTGTCGTTGAGGGCACTCATGCAGATTATTGTCTTGTTGATCCTCATCATCATCTGTTTTAGAGGAGGTTCTTCATTACAACACTATAGAACTAATCATTTGACAATTGTCTACAACTTCTTCACGCTTAAGCGATGTTCTTAATGTTCCTATTCTTTTTTGGGACATTTTTTTGGAGGTTTCTTAGTCCTTCATTCACCTTTCTCTCTTTTTGGAGAGGATTTTTTCCCATGATTTTTTCTCATTTTCTCTAGTTTTGAGAGATTAGATTGTTTGTACATGGGTACCTCATAGGACTTTATTTGTTGGGACCCATCATGCATTCTTTTCTTTTTATACATTCAATTTTTAGGGTTTTTAGCTACTCCCTAAGCTTTCAATTAAGGGTGAGTGTTATAGTAATCATTCATTAGCTAATAATTAATTAATATTTAATTGATTATTAAGATAATTTCACTTCATGCACTTAAGCTAAACTTAGGAGTGTTTTTTTTCTATTACTAGAGTGAACTATTATTAGATCATTATGTATCATCACATAGAATGACGACACTTATCATGATCTAATCCCTTTATCATTTAGGGTTTTCTCTTATAAGAACTCTCCTTCATTGTAACTCTAATAAAGCTTTCCATTCTATATTTTTTCTTGTTGAGGATATAGCAAATCATTTTTTTTAGCTCTCTTGCGTGGAAGCATTTTTTGTTAGTTGTTTGATCCTATGTCTTGTGTTATTCACAATTCTAACATGGTATCAAAATTTCACGTGCATTTATTTTTTACTTACATCTTGCATCTTGATCAATGTTTTTTTTTTTTTTTAAAAAGGGGTAAAAATTTATTGAATCAACCAACAAAGTACAAAGAAACGGGGCAAAGAGCCCGAAAGAGAACACAACACCAGCATAAGGAACCCCCAAAAGGGGCACATCTAACCATCCATATCTTCCTTGACAAGACTCTCAAGATCCAAAGCACATTCTGGAGGCAGGTGAGTCCAATCTTCCATCCTCCATCCCTCTCCACGATCAGAAGCCCACTTAGCCAGGCAATCAACCGTCTTATTCCACTCATGAGGAACATAGCAAAAAGAGACAACATCCAAAGAAGTGCTCAACCTAAGAATTTGTCTCCCCACCACTGCCAGATGCCAATCCACATCTTCCACCCGTTGCAAATTTAGCATATCCACTACCACTTGAGAGTCAGACTCGCAGATAATCTTGCTCCATCCTAGAGCACAACCTCTTTCAAGAGCCATGAGGATAGCAAGAGCCTCCATGTAATTATTGGTTTGAATCCCCTTATATTCAGAGAAGAAGAAAATAACCTTACCAAAGCTGTCCCTGCCAATTCCTCCAACCCCAGCATGCCCGGGATTTCCCCTAGAAAACCCATCAGTATTGATCTTGAGAGTCCCAAAAGGGGGGGGGGACCACTTTCCCTCCCTACAAACCTTCCTTTTAGCTTGCCTGCTTCTGCTCTGTTGAATCTTCCAAAAAGCCCCACTAGGATCAGCACATAGAATATTCAACTTTTGAACCACCCACACGTCTCCAGGAGCAATATCCTCCGTGAGATCACACTTCGCAGCAAGAGTCTCGTGAAGCATATTTATTACTTGCAACCACACCTGCTGTACCCTCTTTGGCTTATCCTGGAAAATCCTACGGTTCCTTTCCAACCACACCTGCCAGATAATAAATTCTGGACCTATACCCCAAGCCACCTCCAGAAAGGAAGTCTTAGAAGGGGGTCTACCAAGGCTATTCCAAAACTCAACCAAAGAGTGAGCATGAATACAAGCATGCTCCCAAGCTTCCCACCACCAGTGCCAAATAACCCTGGTGAAAGAACATTGAAAAAAGAGGTGCGAACTGGTTTCTTCGCTTTGCTTACATAAAGTACAGATAGAAGGCCCATGGAAACCCCTCTTCTGAAGATTCTCCCAGGTAAGACATTTATTCTGAACCACAAGCCATAAGAAAAAGTTGCACTTGGGCCAAGCCGACTTATTCCAAACTTGCTTCCACCAAGAAATGTCCATCCTGTCAAATTTTTGTCTTTCCAACTCTTGATAACCTGAGGCAACTGAGAACTTTCCTTTTGGATTGGGTCCCCAAGCGAGGATATCAGCTCTCTTAAAGAGTTACACCATCTGCCAGCAAGAATCCCAGCAAGAGTTTTTCTCTCTCCCTCAGAACCCCCAGGAGGCCATTCTTCGGGCTCTTTCCATCTGGCAACCTCTCCCTGCCCCACCCTTAAAAACACCTTAAAATTCTCAACCTTACTCCATCCTGCTGCAAGGAAACTATCACATAAAGGTTGAAGGTGGGGGTATTGAGATAAGATAGGAGGAAAACCATCCCAAGAATCCTCCCAAAATAGGGCATCTGAACCGCTATTGCAAATCCAGAAAAGACCATTTTTAACTAACTGTGCCCCTTTCTTCAAAGTATCCCAGATCATGGACCCCCTTCCAGTCAAGTTGTACCTTGGTACATCTTTCCCATTCACCCCACCAAGATACTTAACATTAAGGATTTTAGCACATCCTTGATCTTGGCTTATGTACCATCTCCAAAATAGCTTAGCAGCAAGAGCCCAAGCGTTCAAGCTTGTATTCCTCAAGCCAAGGCCACCATCCTGCTTTGATTTGCAAACACAATCCCATTTGACCAAACTCCATTTTGAGGAAAGCAAATTACCTGTCCATAAAAATTGCCTTGAAAGGGCATCAAAGTCCTTAATGAAACCAACAGGGGCTGACTGCACAAGACACCTGTAGATAGGAAGAGCTTGGATCACAGACTTCAAAAGAGTCATTCTGCCAGCAGTTGAGAGCCAACGGTGAGTCCAGTGACTCACCTTACTTCGAAGCTTATCTAAAATCTCTTGCCACACACCCCTCGAAAGCCTTTGGTCTGAAAGAGGGATGCCAAGATATACTAAAGGAAGCGTTCCAATTTGAAACCTCAAGATATGAGCAATTCGAGCTTGAATAGAAGCAGGGGTATTGAAGAAGAAGATTTGTGACTTTTCTTCATTAATCTTTTGTCCTGAGGCTTTCACATAAATATCCAAAGCTCTTCGGAAACTAGCTGCCTCCTGAATTCTTGCAACACCCATCAAAGACGTATCATCCACAAATTGGAGGTGGGAAGAAGGAGGAATGCCATGCCCCCACTTCCAACCTTGAATCCCTCCCTTACTAACTTGAGACTTAATAAGTCTTCCCAATCCTTCAGCCATTAGGATGAAAAGGTAAGGGGAGAGAGGATCCCCTTGCCTGAGGCCTCTGGCTGCACCAAATAAGTCAGAAGGTTCACCATTAATCAGGACATCAAAAGAAGGTGAAGTTATGCAGCTCATAACCCAGCTGATCCACTCCTGTCCAAAACCAAAGGCCTGTAAAACTTTCTGCAAAAAGCACCATCTGACCCTATCATAAGCTTTGGCCATGTCCAGCTTTATGAACATAGCTTTCTCCGTAGAGGTGGTCATAGAGTGCATAGCTTCAGCCGCTATGATAACCCCATCCAAAATTTGTCGTCCTGTAACAAAGCCCCCTTGCTCCTCAGAGATTAGGTTACTAAGCCATGGCTTTAACCGTTCTGCGATCACTTTTGTAATTATTTTGTACATCACATTGCACAAGGCAATAGGTCTAAAGAAATTAAGGGAGTTAGCTCCTTCCTTCTTTGGGATGAGAGCAAGGAAAGTTGCATTCAAAGCCTTAAGCATCTGTTTATTGTTAAAGGATTCCTGCACCACTTCGAAGAGGTCCATCTTGACAATCTCCCAAAAGGCTTGAAAGAACTCTATAGGAAAACCATCTGGTCCCGGGGCTTTACCCTTTTTCATTCCAAACACAACTAGCTCTATCTCAGATAGAGTAATGGGCTTAATGAGAGCCTCATTCATTTCAGGAGTGACCAAGGAGGGAATGCAAGCCAACACCAAATCCTCCTCAGCCCTAGCCAGATCCGAGTCTTCTGAAAACAAGTTCCCAAAATATCTAGTAGCCTCCAAGGCAATCTCCCTATGAGAGGAAAGCAGCAGCCCTTCAGCCGTCATGAGAGAATTGAGGATGCTCCTATGTCTTCTGTCCTTAACATTGTTGTGGAAGAACTTAGTATTTCTATCCCCTTCCTGGAGCCAATCAATTCGAGCTTTTTGTTTCCAATAGATCTCTTCTCGAAGCTCCCATTCCTCCAGATCCTTTAAGGCCGCAACTTCTTCTCTATAAAGCCCATCAGACAAGCCCTGTTCTCTGATTTGGCGCGTAATATTGTCCACCCTCTGCTGTGCTTCTCTCTTGGCTCCAAAGAGGTTTCCAAAGCACTCCCTATTCCACCTTTTCAGCTTAAAATTAACATACTACAATTGCTTGACAAAAGAAAACATAGCGGTACCATAAGCAGGCTTCCCTTCCCTCCACCAAGCAGTGATATAATCCTGGAGAGAAGCATCCCTCAACCACATAAGTTGAAACTTAAAGGATGGATTCTTTATCTTTTGAAACTTAGAAGCAGTCAAAAGAATTGGCCAGTGATCTGAACCCCTCCAGTCCAAAATCTCTGAGCTAGTAGTCCAACTGTCTGCCATCCAGAAGCAAGAAACCAGAAACCTATCTAATCTTTCCGCTATCGCTTCCGCCCCACATATCCTATTATTCCATGTAAATAACCCATTGGAAGGGGTGACGTCCACCACCCTCAAGCTTTCAATATTACTTCTTAAAAGGCCTGCAGAGGGATCGAGCTTGGGAATACCTCCCCGCTTCTCTTCCAAACTTAAAACTGCATTGAAATCTCCTGCCAGAATCCAAGGGAATAGAGGGGCAAGAGAGCGAACATATCCTATATGTGACCAAAGTAAAGTTTTTCCAATAAAATCAATCGGGGCATAAACATTAGTGAAGAGAAGAATCTCACCAGTTACGCAACACGTGGCCACCACGGAGATAGTAGATTTGCTAGAAACCCACCAAAGCGGGACCAGCTTGCGAGGATCCCATAAAAGAGCCAAACCCCCAGAACATCCTTGAGCGCCAATGCACTGACAAAGACATCTAGGCCAAATCTTGGCAGCCGTGTTATGCATCCTATCAATAGATAACTTAGTTTCCTGAATAAAAACCACCTCAGGCGAATGAGACTTAATCAAATCCCGAATAGCCTTTTGTCTAGGGATGCTATTCAACCCCCTTACATTCCATGAAAGAACAATCATTTCTGATGAAGAGGGAAGTGGGAATCAATGGTTTTCACAGAACCAGACTCCACTAAAGTCTCTCCCACTAACTTCACCTTTTCCTGGTCTTTCTTCCTCCCCACCTTAAGAGACTTCTCAGGGGTCTCTTTTCTAATGGTTTTTTGATGAATACCCAAAATAGAAGGGGAACCCTTGCTTTTGCTCTCCTCCTGCCGAACATTTCCGGTGCAAGCCTTGGTTCGGGCATGAGCAGAACTCTCCTGCAATTCCTTGTCACCACTGGAATCCAACTCCTCAAAAGGTCTCACTGAAATATCTGCGACCATCTGTACCCCAAGCTCTCTCTCCTGTGGATCAGCCTGAACAACATTGTTCTCCTCCCCACCTATTTCCTTTGCTTCCAAGAGTTCATGGCTAGCCAGCATATTTGCAATGGTTCCATCAAATTGTTCCAAGTCATCCAACCCATCAAACTTGTTGAAGACCTCATCTGTCTGTCTATCCTTAAAGGTCCTCTTTTGGCCGCGACCCTTATTATGCCCTCTTACAGGGATGAAGCCCTCCTTGTCCTCCCTCATAGGGGCCTTCCCTTTATCTTGAGTGTGAGGAGCACTCGCCGGCCCAATTTTTGAATCCTCTATAGGTTTTGATTTGGGGCACACCCTCTGCAAATGCCCGTATTCATGACAAAAGCGACAACGAAATGGCAACGTTTCATAGTCAAGTTGTTGGATCCATGAACTTGACCCCAACTGAATTTCGATAGAATCAGGCAAGGGCTTATTCAAATCAATTTCAACACATACCCGGGCGTAGGTAATTACCTTCTTCTCCATAGTCTGTCTCGAAGGACCAACTGGTTTTCCAAGCTGGCTTGCCACTAAGCTAAAAATGTCCTCCCTCCAGAATTCTAAAGGAAGCCATGGTAATCTCACCCAAACCGGGACACGCGAAGGAAGCTCTTCTATAGGATTGAATCCCACATGCCAAGGCTTAATGAAGAGACCCACTTGATTGTAGAAATAGGGCCCTCCTTCGAAAAATTTATTCCTGTCCGACATGCAAGAAAAAACCACTTGAAAATAGCCATTGGCTGCCAACAAAACATCCATATCCCCCTCGGGAGACCACGTACGCCAAGCCCATGATTCCAAAAAAGATAAAGATACCCGAATCCCCAGGAACTTGCAGATCAGAGCATGCTTTGATAAGTAGTTGATATTGTCCACAATAGCTTCAGGTTGGATCTCAACAATCGGCCTATTATCGCTCTTAGCAAGGCACCCATTCACCTTTGAGGGCCTAAAGCCTCCAGACAGATGTGAGGATTCTCCCATTCCTGATCCGGACTCACCAAAAAAAGGGTTCATATGCAATAGTACCGAAGGACTGCTCCCTGCCACTGCATCCTTGAAAGACAACCCCTTACCACTAGGGGAAATCCCGTTTGGAGCCATGCAAGGCCTGAGACAAAAACCCCAAAAAACCCCAACAACCCAAAGCACACCAGAGAAAAACACAGAAAATAAAACCCAGCCTCCCTCCACCAAGTTTCAAACACCACAATAAACCGTAGCCCCCACAGATGCAAGAACACCCCCCAATCACCACATGCAGAGCGCAAAACGCACAGGTTAGAGCAGAAAAAAATTTGCAGAAAGCACCAGAAACCAGAAAAGGCGTGGCCACCCAAGCCACAAACCCTGCGCACCCGAACACCCCCTCCAATCTGCCACCAACATAGAAGAAACAAAGCACACGGCGCAACAAGGGCAGAGAAACCCTACCCTGCGCGCGCGCATGCACCAGTCCGCAGCGACGCCATTCCCCTCAGTGACCTTTCTCTTAATCAACACTTGCTAATAATCGCATCTTGATCAATGTTCATCAGACTATTGGTATCTATATTTTTTACTTTTATCTTGCATGGTTGAGTAGTGTTGTTGGGGTCACTCATGTAGATTCATGTGCCATTTGTATCTTCAACTTCTAGATATTTGACTTTATTTTCCATCTGATTTGAGTAGTTTCATTGGGGAACTCATGCAGATTCTTGTCTTCTTGATCCTAATTATCATTTTTTTTAGAGGAGGTTCTTCATTACAACACTATAGTATTCATCATTCGACAGTTGTCTATGGATTCTTCGTGCTTCAACGATGTTCTTCATGTTCCTATTATTTTTTGGGACATTGTTTTGGAGGCTTCTTATTCCTTCATTCACCTTTCTCCCTTTTGGAGAGGAGTTTTTCCCATGAGGTTTTCTCCTTTTCTCCAATTATAAGAGATTAGATTGTTTGTACATGGGTACCTCATCAAGCCTTGCTTTTTAGGACCCATCATGCATTATTTTATTTTGATGTATTCAATTTTTAGGGTTTTTAGCTACTCCATAAGTTTTTACTCAAGGGGGGTGTTAGAGTAATCATGCATTAACTAATAATTAATATTTAATTGATTATAAGCTAATTTCACTTCATGCACTTAAGCTAAAATTAGTGATTTTTTCTGCTACTAGAGTGAGCTATTATTAGATCATTTTGTCCCATCACATAGGATGATGACACTTGTCATGATCTAATCCCTTTATTATTTAGGGTTTACTCTTATAAGCACTCTCCATTGTAACTCTAAGAAAGATTTTCATTTTGTAAGTTGTTTTTGTTGAGGATATAGAAAATCATTGTTTGTAGCTCTCTTGTGTGGAAGGTGTTTTTGTTAATTGGTTGATCACGTGTCTCGTGTTATTCACAATTCTAACAGAAATAACATACTCAATAATGTATTCATTATATCCTTGGGCATACTCAACTAAAATAGCAATGATTTCTCTAAGACCCATGTTTATTTTGAATTGCTTTAAAAATTATTCTTCCTACCTATATTATCCTTCTTGTCTTGATATTATGCTTATGTTGAAGGATGTTTTTAAGAATTGATTAATTAAATAATAGTAAATCTTGTATTTTCATACTCTATGATGATATCATTATTGAAATTATAATATTAAATTGTGGATTATATAATATTGGTTCATTTTACTATTTTCTTTGACTATTACTACATATTGGGTAGATGAGTGTAATGCTTGACTTGAGTGTGTAGGAATAGGTAAAATCATGTTGTTGATTAATCAAAGATAATATGCATATTTTATTTATTTATGTTTTCCTATAGTACTCATCTTAGATAAAATGATGTGATGGATATGTGAAACCAATAATCCTTATTTGACTCCAGTGTGATTTTGGATCCCTATCATGTAATCCTAGTAACTTTATTCCATTCTTGCATATTTTTTAGTTATTTTCTTAGGTGCATTTTAGTTTCTATTAGTAAAATTAATTTAATGTCTTAGTGAAATGTTAGAATGCATTTAAAGTGTTAAGGGGGACATTTGGAATTACAATTGGAAATTTAATTATATTTTTAAAATTTATTTTTATGTTTTTATTTAAAATATAAGTGGCTTTCATGTTGATGATGTTAAATTTGAGTCAAAGTAAGAGGATTTAAATACACAAAAAGTGATAAAACTCAAACTCAAACAATATATAAACCTTTAGTTAGAGAAAAATGGAAGCTAAAGAACAATTCAAATGTAAGAAAACAAGAATATTTTAACTCCATTTGACCTTGTTGATGTGCTCCAATGTTGAATGATTGTGTACTAATTCAATGTGGATACTCTTTACTTGATATTACCCAATTCGGTAGAATATAAGTACTATGAATGATGTACTATGACGTCCTTTCGGTAAGCCTTCTTAAATAGAATTTGCATTTTTGACATGGAGGGCTCAGATTGAAGGATGAAATTAAGGGCTAGCATCCCTTTGCATGGATGTGAATCTTGATAAGTGGCAAGAGGAGATAAGATATTCTTGATGAAGGGATGAAATTTCCTTAAAGTGTAGGATAAAGGGATACACAAGAAAGTTGGAGGAGTGGAGGAGGTAAGTGGAGGGTGGAGATGAAATATAAGGTCAATATTTCTCTATGTTGCATTCTCACACATCTATGAGAAAGGAGTGGCTTGAGGAGGAATGTGTGAAGCTGGGGGACCCAAAATTTTCCTTGGATTTGAAATGAATGGTGGAGATTAGAGGAATTTTTTCTTTTTCTTTTAGTGGTATGAGTTGGATAGGGGTTGATTAATTAACACAACCAATTAAACCAGTATGTATTATTTAATAGAATATTTAGAGGATGGTTTGTGATTGAGTTGAGGGGGATGTTTTTTAGGTGTGAGAGGTGTGTGGGGGTTGGTAGCTTGAGCCATTGCTATTATGGATTGAGGAGACCTTTTGGTAGAAATTAGGTGTGGTTAGTTTTTTTTGCTACTCTTATTTCTTCTACTTTCTAGTCAAGGTTTTTGGGTTGGAGTTTTCCCTTCAACATTTATTTTTATTTACTTTCTCCTTTTTTGGGTTTTGGTGTTGGTAGTTGATATGGTAGATTTTGGGGGCCAAGTAACCCCCAAATTATGTCATTCAAAAGTAATCCTAACATGGATTCATCTTCTTCATCTATTCATGTCAATATGGCTCATTTTTGTTGCATGTAATGAAAGAATCTAGATTAGAGCAATATGTGGGGCCTTATATAAGACCCAATGGTTACTTGGAAAAAAGAAAAGATTGACCTATATTGGTGATTAATATGGAAACTATTACATGTATAATGTCTTCTATTTGGCTGAGCATGATCTAATATACAAATTTATGGACCTTTATATCTCCTTCCCTTTTCTAGAAGACTAGGCTAGAAGGAAGTGAAACCCAAAAGGAGATATGGAAATTATTTTAACTACAAATAGATACTTCATCATGATTTTTTCTGGAATAGTAGATCATAAATCAAAATTTGAAGGTGGACCCTATTTTGATAATCAAGTAGGATTGTTTATCAAACCCTAACATGTAGGGTTTGATCTAGTGGAAGAACTCCCATCCAAGATCCCCTTTGGAGTTGCCTTCTTAGGCTTTTGATGGAGTTTTGGAGATAGGAAATTTTATAGTCCATAGCAACTATTATTGGGAAACCTCAAGGTCCTTCTTGCCATACTTTGGACAAAGAAAATACTTTTCTTGACTATGCATGGAAATCAACCTACACAATCCTCTTCCCGAGTCTATGAAAATCAAGGTGGGTAGTATGAATTGGATCCAAGAAGTTGATTATGAAGGATTACCCTTTTATTGTTGAGTATTTCATGGTTATGGATATTTATAGAGATTTTTTTTTTAAATTGGGGCCCAAAATTTCTAAGAAATCTCATAAGACAATGACTTCTAGCTTCATGTCATAAAGGAAAACCCCAATCCAATCTTATGAGCTAGATGAAAATGGATTTATCCTAGAAAAATATCACTCAAAGGGGAATTATTTGAACCACCATCATAAGGATTCTTCTAAAGGAGTATCTAGCAATAGAATTGATGTTCTAGGAAACTTTGAGGACATGAATACAATGGAGCATGACATTGTTGTACCTATAGCACACACACCCTATTTAGAATAGAACCCCCTCTCTCCTTTCGCCTTCGCCAGGTCACTTTTTTTGTTTTCCTCATTTTGTGTGCCCCTATTTTTTAGCTTCAAGTGGTCAGGAGCCCTAAAGTCACCATTCTCTAGTTGACCAAAACTTGCCTCCCTAAAATTTTCTAAGGCCCCTGTGAGGGTTCCCATGCAGACTTCCCTTAGTCCTTTGCTTTGGCATCGTCCAAGTCTTGTGGCTCCGCAGCTATGGGATTCCTTTTGCACCTCGCCATTCTCTGTTCACTGTTTAAACTATGGTCGACCTAGGGCATCTGCTTGCATGGTGGGTTCCACACTCTTCCCTACCGATTATCTCTCAGCCGCCAATCAATGATGAAGCCTTGGGTTCTTTCTATGTTGCACACTCTATGCTTCCTACCGCCGATTCATCGTTTCTCGTGCCCAACAACTCCATCAGTCGTCGTACCTTCATTTATTACAAGTCATAAATGAGGATTTTCCTATAAATAGGCACTATGACCTGTCATTTTCACACTAAAAAAATGGAAATTTGTTAGAGAAAACAACGATCGAACCTCCTGCACCTGCATTGCCCTTGCCCAACCCAAGATTCAGATTATCATCAAATTTCTTGTGCTCTTCCAGGTATGTCCATCACCCTCGGGACCTTGAATGAGTATATGATGCAATTGCGGCTTCTAAAATGATGAATAAATCTTTAAGGTGAACTGTTTAAACCCCCTTACAACATTCGGCGACCATCTTGGCAGTCTGCCCTGCATCAAAATCCTTTGGAAACTTGTTTAAAACATTAAAATGATGCTCTTACATTAATGCAAAACCTAGCCTTATTTTTTCCATTCTTCACGTGGCGACAACCTCTTTGTGGCCCACAAAATTGTCACTGTTGTCTAAGTAGGAACCCAAAACAACAAAATGTTGAATAAAATCTAAGTTCCAAACCCAAGTCTTTAAGCTTTTGTGGGTCTGCTAATGCAGATTGCCACATGCAGGTGGCCCCCATCTCACATTCATTCTCAAACAACCTTCCTTTACCTGCATCCTGCATCGCAGGTCCCACTAAAACCATTTCCTCGCATGAAAAAATGAAGTCTTAGTCTATGGGCCATCTCCTGTGGGTCACCACCCGTGGCTTGCCATCCCATGGATGTCGTTCCCTAACGGATAGGCCATCGCTTCAATTCACATGGTGGGTCACGCTACTTTGACGACCATTCCCAATTTATATGAACAAGCACTAAGCCAAGTATTTCTAGTGGGTCGTCCCTTGTGGACCTCCGTTTGCTCTTTGCCATCACTTTAATGCCACTCAATAATGGCTATGCCATTGTGAACTTCATGGACCTCTACATTGTCTCAAGTTGGTAAACGAAAATTCTAAGGTAAAACCCTTCATGTAGGCTAATCCCTTCAAGGGTCTGTCTATGAACTGCCCCGCCTCCTTCGCCATTCCTTTACATCCGAGAAACTCCATCCACCTGCGTTGCGGACTCCGCTCGGGTCGTGTCCTTTCAGGACTTCAAAGAAAAAAACTAAAGATGGTAGCCATGCAGACCCTTCCTTGCGAGCTGTCGTCTGTGGCCTGTTGTTGCTTGATTCTCATTTGTTAACGGTGGTATCATCCCTTTCACCCGTGGTGTGGATTTCGCGCCCTTCTCCGTCAACCAAGCTCATCTTAGAAAAGATAACTAACTTTAAGTGTCTTACGGCTCCGTCTATGCGGACCACCATCTCCCCTTCATTGTTCCTAACGACCATCATACAACGGTCATCTGTCGGTTCCCACCTACATGCCTCCAAGTGATCAAAATTGAGTAAGATAACTCATGCCACCCTGACCGCCCGTGGGTCCCACACTACGGAGCTCCCCATGTGAGCTTCCATGCCCTACTCGCCATTTCTTAATGGCAAAACTTGAATGACCATGAAGCCTCCTGCCTCCACACACCTCAAGCGTGCACAGGCATAACGACCAACCACGTGACTCTAAAGACTTTATAATTGATCTCCAAATGTGCCAAGCTTCCTTCTGAAGACTTTGACTGCAGGAGGTTTTCTACAGGTCACTATGAGCCCGACGTGTCGTCCTGCTCCTAATCACTCCTAACAGCCTCCAGCCCATGGAAATCCACATCCCTAGATCCATATTCCTATATATGATCCGAACGATCTTCGAACGATGAATATAGATGGGTTTTATGATCTTGTAAAGATAAATTGTTGGATCTAACCCTCGTTTTGTAGGATTTAAACTAATGCTTCCCTGAGTTTCATATGAATGCACTTACTACATCTTTTTATGAAGAATTTATGGAATTTTCTACTGGTCCATCAGGGAAGTCTACCAAGAAAGAGAAAGGAAAGAAGCCTGCAAAAACACCGAGAGGGAAAGAGGAGAAAGATGAAATGAAGTACCAATTCCCTGGGGTGGAGTGCACCTCCAAGATCACCTCCACCCAGGATTCTATATCAGATACAAACCTCAGGCATGTGGATATAGATGAGTTTCGATGAATGGTAATGATTCACCCTACAACTGAGAATGCACGAAAAATTAGAAAAGAGTGGTCTTGCTAAGGTAGCCGGCTTCCCTCCCATGCTTGTGGCCCTAGAGTTAGTTATCGTCTGCAGGGAATGCTATCACAATAACAGAAAGATCATTGACCATGAAGGAAGAGTACTAGCTGATTTATTTTCCAAATCTATAGGTCAGACGTTCCATATTCCTACAGTCGATGTTACGAAGGAAACAGAGAAGGAATATGCCAAAAATATGTGGAAGACAGACCCTCTAGCATGCAATAAACTGATCAACTAGAATTGGTTGGAGGAAAAGAGGGGCAGTTCCACCAAGGTGCCACAAGAGCTATTCAGAAGTGACATCCATGAGGAGTACAATAACTTGGTCACTCTACTAAGCAGTGTAATGGGCTTCCCCATTGTTTCCTTCTTTTAGGAATGGATGTTCTACTTCATCAAGGAGATCATCTGTGGTAAAACAAAGTTCCACTGGGTGAAGATCATCAGTGACAACATACATAACCAGCTTATGGTTGTAAAGAAAACGTCCAAGTTCTACATGACCTCCTACTTGGTGTACCTCCTAGTAGAGAAATTACCATAGAAGGGCCTCTTTGTTGAAAATAACCTAGAACCTAGGAGAGGAGACCTCAAAGTATATGACCGCTACCCTTAGTTGCAATAAAAAAACTTCAAGATGAAATACTAGAGGGTAAATGATTCCTTTATTGGGAAAATATTTAGACTCCTTGGGGGAGACTTTAAAAGAAGAGTGTCTCACAACGCCAGAGCCTTCATGCTATGGTTTGGGTATCTGTTCATACAGTTCCCAAAATTTACATACATTAGAACATAGGGGTTCTCTAAGAGGCCTTATAAGTTGTGGCGCTAGCACAACAACCACATGATCCTGTTAGAGGTTTCTCAACAACTATAAAAGACCCATGCCCTATTGAGTGACAAACACAGAGCATAGATCCCATATCCCTTGAACTTTAGGCAAGGAATGTATGCCTATCCTACAGCCCAGTGCACAAAATATTCGGAGAAGGAGTCGGTAGACTACAATCTATACCTTCACAGAACTCGAGGGAGAATGGACCCATATGGAAAATTAAAGAAATGGGTCAGGGGACAGTATGCTCATTTTCCTCATGTTGAAGATTTCTGGGCCAATTGTCAAGATGATAAAGAAGTGTGGATGAGACAATATATGAGGCTGACAACCTAATTTGTGAGGTCAATAAATCTATTTTTGGTACCCAACCAAATAGTAGAAGAAGATGATACAATTGTTGATGAGAGGTTCAATGCTGTGGCCAACTTGTCACTACCGTTGATAGACTGGGATGAAGAAGAGGCCACTAACCTCAATATAGTGACACAATTAGCTGAAAACCAGACAAGACATAGGGTAGATGCCCAAATTGCTTAGCTAAAAGTGCAAGGTGCTTTACTAACTTATGGTGAGCTCAAGGATGAGCTCATGAGTGAAACTAATAGTGGAGCAGCTGCTGCCCCAAAAAAAGAAGTCCCCAAATCCTGTCCAACAACAAGATCAAAAAAAAAGGAAGGATGTTCCTGAGTGCAATCCCAAGCACAAAGTGTACACTTGGAAGATTGTGGAGGGAGAATCTTCGAAGAAAGTAAAGAAAATAGGAGGGTTTGTAAGTGAAATTCCTACAATTTAGGAGGACCCCCAACATGAAGGAGAAGAAGAAATTGAGCTGCCATGATCACCACCTGCCACATCCACTCTCGCTACTACTGATATCATTTCCACTCCTCCACCTCCTGCATCTTAGGCACTGCCTATTTCATCTCCACCCGCTGTAGACATTTCAGTTCACCTCGCTTCCACATCACCAACAACCCCTTTAATGGTACTGGATTCCTCCTTGGCCACTGCATCCCTGTCGCCCTCCTCTCTACCTCCTCCATTTCCTACTCTATCTGCCCAAATGCATGCAGTTTCCACTACTACTATGCCACCACTCACTCTTCCAGATGCTTTTGCAAAGTACATGCAAGGTAAACTAACTGAGATCTTTGGGGTGATAATGAATCCTACAGTTCAATATTTAAAGGCCCAGATTGCTGCTGGCCTACCTCTTCCTCCACCACCTACAAAGCCACCAAAGATGGAGGATACTATGCAAATATATAAAGAAATGGAGAAGCGCAAAGGGAGGTCGCTAAAGGCATAATTGAAGAGCCCAAGGACCCTTTCAAATATGATTATTTTGAACATCCATAGGGCAGGTTAAACATAAACTTGGATAAGATGGCGTCTGATGAGGAAAGGTCATACTCTTCAAAGGAGCATATTGAGGCTCTTAACCAAAGATACATAATAGAAAACTCAGATCAAGAGTTAGAAGAGGAGTTTTCCCAGCAGCTCAAAGATGTAGGTAAAAACACTAAATCTGAGGAGCACCATTCTAAAGAGAAGATTGAAACTGATGTCAATGTAGAGATAGTCGAAGAGCCTCCACTAATTGGCTAAGAAAAGGGCCGCATTCAGGAAGAAGAAGTGCATCCTTAAAAGGAGGGTGAAGAGAAGGAAAAAGGAAAAAAAGATGTACCGAAGAAGAGCCTCGAGCCTAAGCATCATGCCGAGCTCAAACAAGAAGAAGGGAAGGCATCCCAAAAGGAAGATCTCACTGAAGAAAATACAACCTCCACTGAGTGAGAGAGAGAAAAGGTTACATAGATTGAAGACTCAAATGAAGAAGAGAGAATAGATCAAGAAGCTCTAGGCCATGAAGAGGAACAACCTCAACATGAACAAAGAGAGGAAGGTGATCACGAATCACCCAAAGGAGAAGCCCAAGTGCCTGATTGGCTAGAGAGGCAACTAAAAAAGAAATCCCCTGCAATTGTTGATCCAAAGGCTAGACTCAAAGCAATACTGGCTAGAGCCCATACGAAGACAAGAAAGGAGAAGAAGCCGAGAGTTCGTTCACACATCACAGTTTATGCCTCTAGATTAAGAACAATACAAATTGCTACCCCTAGGATAGATAAAGGTGAAGGAGCCAGTTATAACATCTTGAAAATCAACTTGGGTTTGACAACCAAAGATCAGAAGATTGATGAGTTCCAAGGGTTAGTGGAAACGATTGTGTAGAAAATGAACAAGGATCCGTCTTCTAAAGAGGAACTAAAAGCATAGGTGGCGGATCTCATTGCCTATATTCAACAATGGACGTCCTTAGAAGAAGAGGCTCTAACAACATCATCCGTGTCCACTCTTCTCTCCCAAGAAGAGCTCAACAAAAGTGAGAAAATGAAAAATTGGACCAAGAACATTGTGGATTTGTTCCAATGAGTGATCTACAATGGTGACATGGGCATCCACCACGCTTCCTGAATGTTCAACAAATTCATGGATTTACAAAAGCAGCTGGAAGCCACAGAGAAAACGAGTCACAGATTCATCGATATGTATAGGATCACATATCCTAAGCTCGAGGCCATTCTTAAGATGCCCAAGAAGACATGGGAAAAGGAATTAGGGCTGGTAAAAGATGGTCACTACCTAGTAGAGACCTGGAAAATGGGCTTGAATCATAGAAGGGAAGTCCTGGAAAGGGTATTGCATGAATTCAAGCTTTAACTTGAATGGGTTATGGAGCACATAACTGATAGTGAGGACTACCTTAAAACAATAACCGATTATGACATGCCCACCCTGGAGCTGGATCCAAAGAAAATTAAGCCATTCTTTCGTAAGAAGATGGAGAAAGGGGCTACAAATGCATTGACACCGGATTTCATGGACTTTGCTACAAGAGAATTTACACAGTCCGAGTAGGTAATCAAGGCCATGTTTAGATGCACCAAGCATTAGGAGCAAATCATGGGGAGATTCAAAAGGCTGGCCTTTCAAATCCTCAAATCTGACATCATGGAGTGGGATAAGCTCTAGGTTCTGATTGGGAAATTTTTGGAATATGCCACCCTTCAAAAGAATGCAGGGAAGCCAGTGATTGATGATGAGTTTCTAACAGTATAGTTGGAAAAAGATGGCAGTCACTAGAAGACAAAACTGCTACAATGTTAGAGCCACTAGAGGACAAAATAGAGAAAAGACAAAAGTGTATTTTGATCATGTTAAATTTTGGGGGTAGGTGAAACCCTAATGTAAAATGAATCTTGGCCACACAATGAAAGTAAATACTATCCATTCATTTCACTTTTGGAAAACTATAAAAAGGGGTCTCCTCTCATTTGCAGAGAGAGTTGAGTTGTGTAAAGACACGCTACAAATTTTTTAATGAGAATTGCATTGCTTTGGTGGATTCTTGTGTTTCTTTACATGTTGCATGATTCATCTTCTTAAAATTAGAATTTAGTTTTGTTGTTCTAAGTACTTCAAGTTGCTTTTAGTAGTTAGTTCACGTTGCACATTGATAGTGAAGAATGCTATAGTGTTGATGCCTTTCATGTTCATTCTTTTTGCTATTTATTGATGATGAACATCAGTGTAAAGCTAGTCTAAACATTAATTTATTGCTGCACTTAAAATTCATCTATTATTCATGTTTCATGGTGAATGGATAGCTGAAATTTTGTAGACCCCAGAAGATAGCACTAGTTTCATGAGACTGTAAGCTATTTTGGTTAAGTGGAACTTGGTTTTGGGAAGGTTTTCCACTGAAGCATCCTCCATTGCCACTGTTCAACATCAGTTGTAGGTCTAGGAACCCTTCTATCCATTTTCCTTTTGAACTTGCAGCAACTACACCTCATTCCAAAATTTCACAAAACTCCATTTGAAGATCCAATTCCTTCCAAACAAAGTGAACCATAAATTCCCTTTGTGATTACCAACAAATCACATTAATTAATTGAGCTATTTTTCAAGTCATGACCTGACAGCCGAGAGACCTTGGGATAATTTTCTGCAACTTGTTTGTAGGAAGTTATCTTTCAAGAGAGGCAGTGCACTTGTGTGCAAATTGTGTTGAGAAGTGCAAAAACACCCATCAACAAAATTGGTACTAGAAGGAGGGAAACCCTTTTGCTAGGTTGGATCGAATTGGTTCCTTCTCCCATCAAAGGTTCTAGAGAGTGTTAAGATCTACACCAGATAAAGGGGAGTTTCAAGAGCTACCACCCCCTACCAAGACTAAGAGTGCCAAGAAGGGGGAAGCATCCACCTCAGCTCCACCCACTTAGCCTACTTCACCTCCTTCCTTACCATCTCCCTCCATCCATCCACTCCACTCTTCCTCTTCACTTTTGGAAACACCTTGTTCCCAACCACTCCAAGCTGCTTTCCACCTCTTCACCTCCCATAGCCAAGGCGTTGCCCCTATCCCAGCACTTCGCCTGCAAGGTGCTACCCCAACCACTACTTTTGTGCCTTTGCAACCCAAAATAACTATAACATAGCCAGTGCATCCTCCACCTCCCATCATCGCTTGGTTGGGTATTAACCCATTTCCTCTATCCTTTAATGATTATCATGACATGCCAAAGAATCCAGAAGGATTTTGCACTAAGTTCCATCCTCATGATCCACAAAGGACAATTGAAGAACATATTAAGATCTTCCAAACATCCATGAAGGATATGCAAATAGGACATGAAGATGTGGCTTGCAGGTTCTTTCCCTACTCTTTGGGGGAAGAGGCCTTTTATTGGTACATCCATTTGTCGATAGGATCCATCACCACTTGGGATCAATTAAAGAACACATTCTTGTAGATATTGAAGATCCTGGTTAGCCCCTTAGAGTTATATCAACAATTCATGTCCGTTTGAAGGGAAGTCAATGAACCAATCAATTCTTTTAATGATCAATTCCATTGAGCCTACATGAAGTTGCAGCCACCCAACATGGTTGATCATCCCTCTACTCGATTGGTGTACTATGTTGCCTTGGATAATCTCACTTCCGCACTGGTGAAGAGAATGCACTTGCTGCTCGGTAGGTTGGTGGATGCCTATGCAAAAGAAATCACAACAAGCACTGATTTAGGACAACACATTGCTGGTCCACTACTATCATTAGGGCCAGTTTCCCATCCAACACAGATCCAAGGGCTTACCCATGCCTTGGACCATCAAACACCAATGATGAATCAATATTTTAGTTGCCAATAGTGCCTCATCCAAGGTAGCCATTGAATCAGGAGCCTCCAATGCCTCATTACTTATAGCTACAACAACAATAAGCTTAACCTTAGCAGCCTCAAGTACCTGCATACCTGCAAAGCTCCAAGTTTCCATTTTCTTAGTAGAATCAACAAGTAGTATAGTCGGTCTTCATTCAGAGTTCAACCTCACAATTGAATAGCACCAAGAAAGACTAGATCGATGAGTTGAAAAAATTAGTGAAGAAACTATCAATAGAAATGACACATTTGAGGAATCAAAATAACCAACTACAAGTTTCTCAAAGGAGTATCCAAGCTAATCGCAATCGAGATAACCGTGATAACCGTGATGCAGGTGCTTCCTCTAGACAAAATTATGAGAGAGGTCAAAATTTAGGTGAAGGATTTGAGAGAAGGCCTTCACAAAGACTGAATCACACATGGAACACGAGGCCAAACAATGGAGGTGTGCCCACGCCTCTTGATCAACTAGTTAATGCTGATAAGATGACAAGCAGGGTGTACTTGGCAAAAGTGGCTTTATCTGGATGGTGCCACATTCACAAAACAAATAGGCACTTCAAATTGGACTGTGTAGAGTTCCAAACAGCAGCAAAATTTTTCCAAGTGGAAGTCTAGAATGCAGTCAATGGTGCAGGATGCAGAGACATAGTTCCATCTGAACCATATGATTCCTTGGTGTTGGTGGTTAATCAAGCTCCTTTCCTGCAAAGTGAAAGCAATGTACTCAGAAGGAGACTGCTGACCCAAAGAATGAATAAGCAAAGGAGGTAAGCGACGAAAAATCTTTATCTTAGCTCTTTGATTCAGTAGAAAATGGTCCAATAGATGAGGAGGAGACACTCGAGGATGAGGTTCAAATGTTCCATCAAAAGGAAACCCCTTATAACTTGAGGAACAAGAAAGTAGGTGGTCCTTTTATGACCTATACCCCTCCTAATAACTTCAACACTCCACCTGACCCAAATGTTAGTAATAACCTAGGCTACCCTTATGTTCCCACCCAGTACTTCAATAAGAATAGGCAACAAAACCAAATTCAAAGTCAGCTTGCTAGCTCCTCTCAAGATAGATCTTTTGAGCCAAAAATTGAGAAAATGGGGGAATATGTGGTAGAAGAATTTAAGAAAGTTAAATTGAGCCTGTTAGCTTTTGAATTGCTTAGAGTCCCAAAAGTAAGAAATGCCTTATTTAGGATGCTTAATGGGACTGCTTAATCCAAACCAACCCAAGAAGTACTTATTAAAAGAGTCTCCTTTGACACTTCACAAAATGAGCCTATAATCAAGGAAATTATAGGAAAGAAAACAAATCAACCTCCAAATCAATAAGCAAGCAAGCAAATGGTTAAAAAGAAAAATCAAGCACAAACCAGGGATAAAACCAATGATAAGGACAAAGCTCAATTAGTTGAGGCTAATGTATCTGTAGGGTTCTTCCAAGGGAAGCTGGAGACTCCTCCCTTCCTAACCACCATCAGAATATTTGGAAAGAATTTGCACAATTTCCTGCTTGATTTAGGGGCCTTAGCCAACATTATACCTTTAGCAGTATGCAAAGCTCTAGGAATAGTCCTAACTCCCTCCCGATGGAAGGTGACCTAGTTGGACAAGACGGAGGTGAACATTGTCGAAGAAATCAACAAGATACCCATGCATATTGTTGTTGATCCGAGGGTGCAACAGGGGATTGACATTCAAGTTTTAGATATCCCTGACACGTATGGAATCATATTAGGAAGGGATTTCAATCGGGCATTGAACAAATATGCTACAACATATTTTTCTCACTTGTGGCTATCGTGGAAAGGGTTGCCAAACTAGATCCATATTGATCAAGAGCCTCACATGAAGTTCATGATCATGGAATAAAATAACACAAATGATGTGTTGTTTGCTAAAAAAAAACTAGGAAAGTATTGTCCTGTGGCATATCAAGATGAGCAAGAATTCCTAGAGGAGGAAGTGGTTGACGAGGTTGTTCTTGTTGTGTCACCAAAAAATGTATAGTTGACATTTTTACGGCTTTGGCTTTATTTTTGCTTGGGTATAATGTTTTAATGTGGTCAAAACATTCACATTAGGGCTTAAACATTTAAATTATGGTGTCTTGTGAAGGTGTTGTAAAAAAAATCTACACTTTTCTAGACTCTATTCATTACAATTCACCTAAAAATCACCTTTTCATCACTTATTAAATCCTATTTTGAAGTGTTGTAACAAGATTTCATGCTTTTCTAGGCTTAATTTTACTAATTCAACCCTTTCTAATGTTTAAATGACCCCTTAATACACTTTCCAACCATTTTCAAGTGTGTTTTTAAGGATATCCCTGTTAAACAACATTTAAGGCTTCAAAATTCCTGACACCCACTTAATTGCTTAAGTGGGACCAAGTCGCCCATAGGGGTGACTTTGTCCTTTTTAGCACAAAACTCAAAATAATTTTAAATTTCTAGGGGATTTTGTCCTCTAACCCTTGAGGTCGGCCTGTGATGTGTTACTTTCAGGAAATTTAAGTAAAATCAAGTATAAATAATGGTTTTTCACCTCATTTTACATCTCACATCTCCTACAATCATCTATCTCCAAATCACTTGCAATCTCTTGCACTCATTAAGCATTCAAGCAAATCAAGCATTATCAATTCAAGCTATTGGAGTTCTTCATTGGACATATTCAGATTTAAGCATCAATGGTGTGGTAAGTTTATGACATTTTGCATTTGCATGTTATCTATTTATCACTCTCTTTTCATCTCATTTCATTGTTTAGGGTTTGATTACTAAAGTGGGGTTCGACCAAGGCAAACCCCTATTCTCTAACCCTCAACCATTTTTCCCCTTTTGCATGTGACTTTTGTATGCAAATTTGTCAAGAAATAGGTGTTGAAAAGTGATAAAAAAGTGGGAAAAGTCAATCAAGTCAAGACAACCCTAATTCAAGCTTAGAGAGACTTTCTACCCCATTTTTTGTAGAATCAAGTACAAACACCTATTAGAAAAGGAAGTGTAGACTTGAGACTACAAGATTATGTCCTGAATTTCCAAAAATATACAAGAGGACTAAGTTTCCACTAGGGGAAAATTAGTCCCACTTCCGGGCCTAAAAACTAATTTTTACATTTCTAGACACCCATTTGGCAGATTCCTATTTCGACAAAGTTTCTTGAATATGGGACTAAGTTGCCTAGACTGGCTCAAGTGTCCCGGTCAACATTTCAGTCAATTTTTTAGGATTCCAAAATCTTCCAACATCAAACTTCTGATTCTAGGTGCACCTCTTCTAGTCTGTTATGTTATTTCATCATTTAGTTGCATTCTTAGGCATTTATGCATATCACATTGTGTTTTCCAGCACTTTACATTTTCATAGTTTTATATCATTAAATCATTTTAATTTCAAATCAAAACATTAGGATATCTTAATTAGGAATAATACATCTCATTAACATAGTCTTGAGTGTAAACCTTTGCATTTTGGCACCCCTTTCAATCCCCTTTCTCCTTTTAGGTGAAAAACCCTAGGAGGAGTAAAGCATTGTGAGGGGCAAACCAAAATCACCATTTACACTTGTATTATGCAGTCCACCTACCAACTTAACCCACACACCTAAGAGTATGGAAATGCTTATAGAATCAAATGGTGAAGAATCCTATGAGGATACTAATCTTGGACTATTAGATGGATTCCAGGAGTTTATGCATAAATGTGTGCAAGATCGGCTCAATCTAGGAGCAAGAATGGTATTTCAGGAGCTCCTCCTACCTAGTTCGTGTAGGGTACACAATGATTCCCACTTAGAATTTGAATGTTTCCTATCCCAAACAACAATCAAACATATTAAGTGACAAGTCACCCTAAAGGGGGAACTCCAAACAGTGCAGCCAAACTAAAGCCATGATGAACCCATGCAGTCTCCCAAAATTGCTAAAGCAAATATACTACGAAGGAAGGAAATGAGCTCCATTGGATCTAATATCAAAGATTCCTCCAGGTTTTGGATGTTGTGCTTTGATAGGTCCAAATCAAAGCAAGGAGCTGAAGCAAGATTCGAGCTCATCATCCCCACGGGTAAGACAATTTTTTCTTCTCACAAACTTCAATTTTATTGTATGAACAATGTCATAAAATACGAAGCACTAGTTCATGGGATCTTGATGGCACTAAGAAAGAAGGTTAAGATGTTACAAGTCTTTGGTGATTCTGAGCTAGTGGTAAAACAAGTCAAGAAACTATATTATTTTCATGATAGAAGACTAGAAAATTATAGGCATCGAGTGTGGGATCTTATAGAAGGACTAGATGCATTTAATATTCAGTTGATCCCTCAAAGAAAAAATAATACAATTGATGCCCCAACCCAGGTAGCTAGTACCCTTTAGCCCCTTTCCTTAGCCAGATTGAAGAAGTTTACTATAGAGCTTACCTCTACCCCGTCAGTGCTAGACAATGTTACTAACTTTCAAGTATTCAATGATGACAAAGCATATCTTGGATTTCATCACAAGCTTTGATGTGTTTGTAACCCAAATCATTGATGACAAAAATCCCGAAGAAGATGAACTAGATATAGAAGAATTTATTAACCTCAAAAAAAACACGATACCATGAGGTATGGTTCAGTTGGAGAGAATATTTGACTTGGATTAGATAAGGGATCAATATCAGCAAATAAAGAAGGATTCAATTGATAATCAATGTGATGCTCACAACCTAGGAATGACTGAAGAAGTTAAGAACACGTTCATTGGAAAAGTGTGCACACTAGAAGAAAGGAAAAGGATCATTGATGTTGTACACACGTATGATCATGTGATTACATAGAGCTATGAGGACTTGAGGACATATGATACCTTGATCATTACTCATATTGCTGATACCCTAGCCCAGGCAGCTAGTACCCTTCAACCCCTTTCCTTAGCTATATTGAAGAAGTTTACTATAGAGCTTACCTCTACCCCGTTAGTGCTAGACAATGTTACTAACTTTCAAGTATTCAATGATGACAAGCATATCTTGGATTTCATCACAAGCTTCGATGTTTTTGCTACCCAAATCATTGATGAGGCAGAGCTTGAAGAAGCTGAACTAGACATAGAAGGGGTTATTAACCTAAAAAAAAACATGATACCATGAGGTATGGTTCACTTGGAGTGAATATTTGACTTGGATCAGATAAGGGATCAAGAACAACAAACAAAGAAGGATTCAATTGATAATCAATGTGATGCTCACAACCTAGGAACGACTGAAGAAGTTAAGAACGTGTTCATCAGAAAAGTGTGCACACCAGAAGAAAGGAAAGGGATCATGATGTGATTACTTGGAGCTATGAGGACTTGAAGACATATGATACCTCGATCATTACTCATACCATCCCTCTCAAGCCCGATGTGAGGCCTTTTCAACAACATCAACGCCCAATTAATGCATGTTGGAGCCTATCATCTACAAAGAAGTTTAGAAGTTGTTGTCCGCCCACATTATCTTCCCGATTAGGCACTCCACATGGGTGGAAAATATGGTTTTGGTTAGAAAGAAGAATAGAGAAATCAAATTATGCATAGACTTACGAAACTTAAGTAGGGCCTCAGAAAAGGACAATTATCTAGTAGCCTCATTGGATGAGGTATTGAAAATAGTCAATGGATCTCAAATGATGTCCTTTTTGGACAGATACTCAGGATACAATCAGGTGATGGTATAGTACGAAGATAGGCACAAAACAACATTCACCACAAAATGGGGAACTTTCGCATACAGAAGAATGTCGTTTGGGTTAATCAACGCCAACGCAACCTTCCAGCATGCAATGGATATTTCCTTCAAGGACCTAATTGGAAAATGCATCATCATATACATGGATGATCTAACCATGTTTTCAAAGAAAAGAGGAGACCATGTCTCTAATTTGTGTAAGGTCTTCTAGAAATGTAGAGAGTTTGACATTTTCTTGAATTCGAAGAAATGCATTTTTGGAGTTACATAAGGCAAGTTGTTGGGACATGTGATCTTAGAGAAGGGAATCTCAATAGAACACAAATGCATCCAAGCTATACTAAAAATTCAACTTCTAGGCAGCAAGAATGAATTGAAATATTTCTTTGGAAAGATCAACTTCATCAGGAAATTCATCATGGGATTTCCAGAAATCGTTAAGCCATTGAATTCTATGTTGAAGCAAGATGCCAAAGTGGAATGGACACCCGAAGCCAAGCAAGATTTCAAATAAAGTAGGAAAGCAATTGTTGATGCACTAGTGCTGGTCAGCCTAGATGATCTAAAGCCATTTTATATCTACTCATTCACTTCAGATCACTCTTGTGCTAGCATATTGATGCAAAAAAATGATGAAGGGAGTGAGCACCCTATTGCCTTCATGAGCACTCCATTGAATGATGCAAAGTTAAGGTGTCATAATGTTGAAAAGAAAGCATATGCCTTGGTTAGAGGAGTTAAGAAATTCTAGTATTATATCTTGCGTAATAAGGTGTTCGCAATTGTGCCTGATCTGACAGTCAAAACTTTGTTAATGCAAAATGAATTGGGAGAAAGGAGAGAAAAATGGGTCACTTTATTATAGGAATATGACATGGAGATTCAACCCATGAAGTTGGTCCAAGGGCAGAACCTCACTCGAACAATAGATGAAACGATAACTGAAGTAGGACCTGAACTCATCGTGCAACAATACCATCTGGAAGATGTTTCTCTTGGAGAATGGTACGATGACATTGTCTACTATTTGTTGAAAAACAAGTGCTGGTGTCGGCTGCAAGGAGTGCAAAAGCGTTCTCTAAGACTAAAGAGAAACAACTACATGCTGCAAGGATCTATGTTATACAAAAGAAACCATGAGGGAATTTATCTTAGATGCCTTGGAAAAGAAGAAGCAGCTAGAGTCCTCAAAGAGTTTCATGAAAAAATTGGCACTGGCCACAGATTCAGCCCTTCAACTGCTCACCAGATTCTGCAGGCTAGGTATTACTGACCAACAATGTTTAAAGATGCACATAACCATGTCAAAACCTATCACATTTTTCAAACTGCTGCTACCAGAGAAAGAAGTGTTGTTGTTTCACTGCAACCAGTCTTGGAGGTAAGGCCGTTCGCTCAGTGGGGACTCGACTTCATTGGTCCGGTAAGCCCACCATCCTCTATAGGCCATAGGTACATTCTAACCATCTCTGATTACTGTACTAGATGGACATAAGCAATAGCATGTAGGCAATGTACTACTAAGGTTATTAATTTTTTAGAAAGTTTTATCTTGAATTGCTTTAGCTGTCCATTTTTCCTTGTGTATGATAATGGCCCCGCCTTTTCCTCGCTTAAATTTGCTAGTTAGGGTTTCAATTATGGGATAGCGCTTAAATTTTCTTCCAATTATTACCCTTAAGGAAATAGCCTAGTCGATTCAACAAATAAAAATCTGATATCTATGATTAAGAAGTTTCTTGATAGGAATCCCAAAGACTGGCACACCTAGCTGCGTTTTGCCCTTTGGGAAGATCCTACACACCATAAGGCTGTTGTGGGTGATTCCCCATTTCATCTCATCTATGGCTTAGAGCCCATCTTTCTTTTCCACCTCAAGATTCCCATGCTCCAGTTTATCAACACATACTATGAGGAAGGAGATCGCCAAGAAGCCCGTTTAGTTGAGTTGTTGTACCTAGAAGAATTTTGTGATAGAGAAATTGAATTTTTTTCCAAAAACTGGGGCATAGTAAAAAGATGGTTTGGTCATCGAGCCAAAGTAAAGGCCTTTAGGATTGCTGATTTAGTCCTTTATTGGGACAAGGCCCATGGAAAGAAAGGGGGACATGAAAAATTCGACAAGCTCTGGCTTGGCCCCTTTTAGATTTTAGAAATCTTAATAGATAATTCCTTTCACCTCAAAACACTCATCGGAGAGGATGTCCCGTTGCTAGTTAATAGACAACACCTCAAGAATTATTTCCTTTCCTAAGCCTTTCAGGATCGTCTTTTGTATATAGCGATACATAGGTTAGTTTAGGTTCTTTTGCTTTCCTGCCTCACTGTTGTCTCATTTCTGCTTGCTTTCCCAGCTCTTGTTTTTGCTGAGGGTGTTCCTTCATTCTTAATGTGGTGGTTATCCTTGGCATATTAGATGACCTACTTTGTTTCCCGCTCTTACATTAATTTATGACCACTCCCATGAAGCAGGTTTCCATACTTGAACTCTGGCTTGACCTAGGATAGAACCCTTGGTTGAATCTTGTCACATTTATATCACATCACGTGCGAAAAACACATTTTAAATGTTTTTGATGAATCGTACAATAGTTGTTATGAGGTTCTAGCAAGTCAAAAATCCTAAGTCTATTCCAGTGACCACTGCAATTCCAAACCCATAGTAAGCTTCAATGCTTACGTAGTTGAGCAAAAAGAAAGAGTGCCAAAAAGAAAATATCATAAAAGAAAAGAAAAGTGTCAAAACAAGAATCTGTATGGGTGTGCAGACAACTCTATCGGGGCCATGGATTCCTGACTAGCAATAGAGAATGTTCATCGGGTCACAGCGATAACTACATTGGGGCTATGGACACTTGAATGGTAGTGGAGCAATGTCTAGGTTACTTTTGGGGTTAGACAACTTACATAGCTTGCCTTGACTGATTAATGACTATTTGTTATGGTTTTTGAAGAAAGGGAAAGAACTCACTATGCACACACCTATGAGATATCCCCATGACTCTATTCAACTAAGGATCCCCTCCTCCTTTGAGTTCCTAGTTCACTTATGGTAACTGGCTTTTGGTCTGTGAAACCAGAGATTCTGGGCTCTAAATGAATCTTTACCCTTAAAATGCTTGGGAGTGTTCTCCAAGAAGATTCACCATTTGTTGTGCCTATAGCACACACGCCCCATTTAGATCGGGGACCCCTTCTCTCCTTTCACCTTCACTGAGTCAATTTTTTCCTTTGCCTCATTTTCTATGCCCCTAATTTTGAGCTTCAAGTGGTCAAGAGCCATAAAGTCACCATTCTTTAGTTGACTAAAATTTTCCACCCTAAAATTTTCTAAGTCCCTAGCCCTTGCATGAGTTCCCATGCGGACTTCCCTCAGTCCTTTGCTCTGGCATACTCCACGTCCTATGGGTCCATAGCTGCGAGATTCCTTTTGTGCCTCATCATTCTTTGTTCATTGTTTAAACTATGGTTGACCCAGGGTGTCCACCTGCATGGCGGGTTCCACACTCTTCCTTGCCGATTATCTCTCAGCCGCTCATCAACGACGAAGCCTTGAGGTCTTTCTGCATTGCGTGCTCTACACTTCCCGCACTCAACAACTCCACCAACTGTCATAACTACATTTATTGCGGGTCATAAATGAGGATTTTCCTATAAATAGGTACTATGACCTGTCATTTTCACACAAAAATTCAAAATTTATCAGAGAAAATGGCTATTGAACCTCCTGCACCTGCATTGCCCCTGCTCGACCCAAGATTCAGATTGTCATCAAATTTCTTGCACTCTTCCAGGTATGTACACCACCCTTGAGACCTTGAATGAGTATTTAATGCAACTGCGACTTCTAAAATGATGAATAAATATTTAAGGTAAATCATTTAAACCCCCTTACAACATTCAACAACCATCCTGGTAGTATGCCCCACATCAAAATCCTTTGGAAACTTGTTTAAAACATTCAAACAACGCTGCTACATTAATATGAAACTTGGTCTTATCATCACCATTCTTTATGTAGTGATACTCCCTATGCAGCCTACAACATTATCACCGCCATCTGAGTTGGAACCCACGGGTGGTCCCCGTCTCGTAGCTGTTCTCAAATGGCCCGCCTTTACCTACATCCCACATTGTGGGTCCCACTGAAACCATTTCCTTTGAATGAAAAAACAAAGTCTTAGTCTGCGGGCAATCCCTTGCGGGTCGCCGCCCGCGGGTTGCTGCCCGCGGGTGGCCGTCCCGTGGATGTTATTCCCTAATGGCTAGGTCATCACTTCCATCCACATGGTGGGTATCGTTTCTTTGACGACCGTTCCCAATTTATATGAATAAGTGCTAAGCCAAGTCTTTCTTGTGGGTCATCGCTTGCAGATCTCCGTCCACTCTTCGTTATCGCTTTAACGCCACACACTAATGGCTACACCATTGCTCCTTCCTGCACTATAGACTCTGTGGCCCTCTACATTGTCCTGAGTTGCTAAATGAAAACGCTAAGGAAAAACCCTCCATTCAAGCTAATCCCTGCAGGGGTCCGTCTATGGACTGCCTTGCCTCCTTCGTCGTTCCTTCATGCTCGAGCAACTTTGTCTGCTTGCCCTATGGACTCCACCTGGGTCATGTCCTTTTAGGACTTCAAAGAAAAAAATAAAAGATGGTAGCCATGCAGATCGTTGCGGGCCGCCGTCTATGGCCTGCCATTCCTTGGTTGCCATTTGTTGACAATGGTGTCATCCCTTCCACCTGTGGTGCAGATTTTGCGCCTTTCTCCACCGAATGAGGTCATCTTAGACAAAATGATTAGCTTTAAGTGTCTTGTAGGTTTGTCTGTGTGGACTGCCACATGCAGACCACCATCTCATCTTCGTCGTTCCTAATGACCATCATACAATGACTGTCTGTTGGTTCCCACCCACATGCCTCCAAGTGATAAAAACTAAGCAAGATAACTCATGCTGCCCTAACCACCTATGGGTCCCACACTGTAGAGCTCCCCATGTGGGATTATGTGCCCTGTTCATCATTTCCTAATGGCAAAACCCGAATGACCATGAAGCCTCCTGCCTCCGCACACCTCAAGCCCGCACAGGTGTAACAACCAACTAGGTGACTCTAAAGACTTTATAATTGATCTCCACATGTGCCAAGTTGCCTTCTAAAGACTTTGACCACCAAAACCTCATTGTGGAACTTTGATTGTGGGCGTCTGTCTGTGGGTTGTCGTGACCCCAGCACCGTCCTGCTCCTAATCACCCTAATAGCCTCTAGCCCATAGAAACCCACATCCCTAGACTTGTATTCTTATATTTAATCTAAATGAGCCTCGAACGATGAACACTGATGGATTTTATGATCTTTTAAAGATGAATTGTTGGATCTAACCCTTGTTTTGTAGGATTTAAACTAACGCTTCACTGATTTTCATATGAATGCACTTACTATGTCTTTATATGTAGAATTTATGGAATATTTTGCGGTTTCATTAGGGAAGTCGACTGAGGAAGAGAAAGGAAAGAAGCCTACAAAAGCACTGAGAGGGAAAGAAGAGAAAGATCAAATGAAGTACCAATTCCATGGGGTGGAGTGTACCTCCAAGATTACCTCCACCTGGGATTCTATATTAGATGCAAACCTTGGGAATGTGGATATAGATGAGTTCTGATGAAGGGTAATGATCCACCCTACAACTGAGAATGCATGGAAAATTAGAAAGAGTGGTCTTGCTAAGATAGTCGGCTCCCTGCCACACTTGTGGCCCCAAAGTTAGTTATGGTCTACAGGGAATTCTATCACAATAATAGAAAGATCATTGACCATGACGGTGGAGTAATAGTTGATTTATCTGCCAAATCTATAGGTCAGATGTTCCATATTCCTACATTCGATGTCATGGAGGAAATAGAGAAGGAATATGTCGATAATATGTGGAATATAGACCCTCTAGCATGCACAAAATTGATCAACCAACATTGGTTGAAGGAAAAGAGGGGCAGTACTACCAAGATACCATAGGAGTTGTTTAGAAGTGACTTCCATGAGTACCATGACTTGGTCACTCTATTGAGCAGGGTAATGGGCCTCCCCACTGCTGCCTTCTTTCAAGAATGGATGTTCTACTTCATCGAGGAGATCATTTGTGGTAAAAAAAAGTTCCATTGGGTGAAGATCATCAATGACAACATACATAACCAGCTTATGGCTATAAAGAAAATGTCCATGTTTTACATGACCTCCTACTTGGTGTACCTCCTAGTAGAGAAATTCTCGTACAAGGGCCTCTTTGTTGCAAATAACCTGGAACCTAGGAGAGAAGACCTCAAAGTATATGACCACTACCCTCAGTTGCAATACATAAAGTTCAAGAGGGAGTACCAGAGGGTAAATGATGCCTTTATTGGGCACATCATCAAACTCCTTGGGGTAGACTTTGAAAGAAGAGTGTCTCATAGTGCCAGAGCCTTCATTTTGCGGTTTGGGTATCAGTTCATTCAGTTCCCAAAATTTACATACCTCAAAATGGAGGGGTTCTCCGAGAGGCCTTATAAGATGTTGTGCTACTCCAATGACTGCATGATCCTATTGGAGGTTTCCCAACAACTAAAAAACTCCCATGCCCTACCGAGTGACAAACACAGAGCAGGGACCCCATATCCCCTAAACTTTGGGCAAGGAATGTATGCGTGTCCCATGGCCCAATGCACAAAATATTAAGAGATGGAGTTGGAAGAATATAATCTAGAACTTCACACAGCCTGAGGGAGAATGGACCCATATGGAAAATTGAAGAAATGGGTTGGGAAACAGTATGCTCATCTACCTCATGTCGAACATTTCTAGGCCAATTTTCAAGATGATAAAGAAGTGTGGATGAGACACTATATGAGGATGACAACCCAATTTGTGAGGTCGATAAATCTGTTTCCAATACTTGACCAAATAGTAGAAGAAGATGATACCATTGTTGATGAGAGGTTCAATGCTATGGCTAAATTTCCGCTATTGTTGATAGACTAGGATGAAGAAGAGGTCACTGACCTCGATATAGTGACGCAACCAATTGAAAACCAAACAAGACAATTGGTAGATTCCCAAATTGCTCAGCTCAAAGTACAAGGTGTTGTACTAACTTATGGTGAGCTCGAGGATAAGGTCGAGAGAAAAACTGATAGTCGAGCAATTGCTGCCCCAATAGAAGAAGCCCCTAAATCCCCTCTAGCAACAAGATCAAAAAAAAAGGAAGGATGTGCCTGAGTGCAATCCCAAGCATAAAGTGTACACTCGCAAGGCTACGGAGAGAGAATCTTCGAAGAAAGTAAAGAAAATAGGAGGGTTTTTAAGTGAAATTCCTACAACTGAGGAGGACCCCCAGCACAAAGGAGAAGAAGAAATTGATCAGCCACAATCACCACATGCCACATTCGATCCCGCTACTATTGCTACCGTTGCCACTCCTCCACCTCCTCCATATCAAGCGCTGCCTGTTTCATCTCCACTCGCCATGGACATTTTAGTTTACCTCACTTCCACCTCACCAACGATGGATTCCTCCTTGGCCACTACATCCTCGTCATCCTCCTCCTCTCTACCTCTTCCATTACCTACTATCTCTGCCCCAATTCCTATAGTTGCCACTACTACTATGCCACCACTCACTCTGCTAGATGCTTTTGTAAAGTACATGCAAGGTATATCTACTGAGATCTTTAGGGTGATAATGAATCCTATAGTTCAAGATTTAATGTCCTAGATTGTTGTTGGACTACCTCTTGCTCTACCACCTATAGAGCCACCACAGATGGAGGCTACTATGCAAATATCTGAAGAAATGGAGAAGCACCAAAGGGAGGCTACTAAAGGCATAATTGAAGAGCCCAAGGACCCTTTCAAAGTTGATTATTTTAAACATCCAGAGGGTGGGTTAAACATAAAATTGGATAAGGTGGCATTCCATGAGGAAAGTTCACACTCTTCAGAGGAGGGAATTGAGGCTCTTAACTAAAGATACATAATAAAAACCTTAGATCAAGAGTTAGAAGAGGAGCTATCCCAACAACTCAAAGATGTAGGTAAAAATGCTAAATATGAGGAGCATCATTTTGAAGAGAAGATTGGCATTGATTTCAATGTGGAGATACTGAAAGAGCCTCCACTAATTGGCCAAGACAAGGGCCTCATTTGGGAAGAAGAAGTGCCTCCTAAAAAGGAGGGTGAAGAGAAGGAAAAAGGAAAAAAAGATGTACTGAAGAAGAGCCCCGAGCCTGAGCATCACGCTGGGCTCAAACAAGAAGAAGGGAAGGCATCCCAAAAGGAAGATCTCACTAAAGAAATAGAGCCTCCAATGAGTCAGATAGAGAAAAGGCTATACAGATCAAGGACTTAGATGAAGAAGAGAGAATAGATGAAGAAGCTCTGGGCCATGAAGAGGAAAAAAATCAACATGAACAAAGAGAAGAAGGTGATCATGAATCACCCAAAGGAGAAGCCCAGGTGCCTAATTGGCTAGAGATGAAGCTACAAAAGAAAGTCCCTGCAGTTGTTGATCGAAAGGCTAGACTCGAAGCAATACTAGCTAGAACCTAGATGAAGACAAGAAAGGAGAAGAAGCTGAGAGTCTGTTCACACATCACAGTTGATGCCTCTGGATCAAGAATAATACAAATTGCTACCCCCATGATAGACAAAGGTGAAGGATCTAGTTATAATATCTTGACAATCAACTTGGGTCCGACAACTAGAGAGCAGAAGATTGATGAGTTCCAAAGGTCGAGGGCAACGATCATCAACAAATGAACAAGGATTAGTCTTCTAAAGAGGAACTAAAAGTACATGTGGTGGATCTCACTGCCTACATTCAACAATGGATGTCCTTGGAAGAAGAGGCTCTGACAACATCATCCATGCCCCCTCGTCTCTCCCAAGAAGAGCTCAAAAAAATGGAGAAAATGAAGAATTGGACCAAGGCCACTGTGGATTGGTTCCAATGAGTGATCTATAATAGTGGCATGGGCATCCATCATGCTACCCAAATGTTCAAGAAATTATAGGATTTGTAAAGTAGTTGTAATCCATGGAGAAAATGTGTCATAGATTCACCAAGCTATATAGGATCACATATCCTAAGCTTGAGGCCATTCTTAAGATGCCCAAGAAGACATGGGAAAAGGAATTAGGGCTCATAAAAGATGATCACTGGCTAGTAGAGACCTGGAAAATGGGCTTGGATCATAGAAGGGAAGTCCTAGAAAGGGTATGGCTGAAGTCGAGCTTGAACTCAAATGGGTTATGGAGCACAAAACTGACAGTGAGGACTACCTTAAAACAATGACTGATTATGACATGCCTGCCCTAGAGATGGATCTAGATAAAATCAAGCCATTCTTCCATAAGAATATGGAGCAAGGGGCTATAGATGCATTAACAACGAATTTCATGGACTCTGTTGCAAGAGCATTTACACAGTCCGAGTAGGTAATCAAGGCCATGCCTAGATTCACCAAGCATTGGGAGCAGATCACAGGGAGATTCAAAAGACTAACCTTTCAAATCCTCCAATTTGACATCATGGAGTGGGATAAGCTCCAGGTTTTGATTGGGAAATTTGTGAAATATGCCACCCTTTAGAAGAATGCAAGGAAGCTAGTGATTGATGATGAGTTTATGACAGTATAGTTGGAAAAAAGAAGGCAATCACTAGAAGACAAAACTACTATAGTGTCAGAGCCACTAGAGGACAAAAAAAGAATAGACAAAAGTGTATTTTTATAATGTTAAATTTTGGGGGTTAGGTGAAACCCTAATGTAAAATGAATCTTGGCCACACAATGAAAGTAAATCCTAGCCATTCATTTCACTTTTGAAAAACTATAAATAGGGGTCTCCTCTCATTTGCAGAGAGAGATTTGAGTTGTTGTGTAAAGACATGTTGCAAAATTTTTAATGAGAATTACATTACTTTGGCAGATTCTTGTGTTTCTTCACATGTTGCATGATTCATCTTCTCAAAACTAGAATTTAGTTTTGTTGTTCTAAGTATTTCAAGTTGATTTTAGTAATTAGTTCATGTTGCAAATTGATAGTGAAGAATATTATAGTGTTGATGCCTTTCATGTTCATGCTGCACATTGATAGTGAAGAATGTTATAGTGTTGATGCCTTTCATGTTCATGCTTTTTGTTGTTTATTGATGATGATAAACAATGTAAAGCTATTCTAAACATTAATTTATTGCTTCCCTTAAAATTCATCTATTATTCATGTTTCATGGTGAATGGATAGCTGAAAATCTGTAGACCCCAGAAGATAACACTAGTTTCATGAGACTGTAAGTTATTTTGGTTAAGTGGAACTCAGTTTTGGGAAGGATGTCCACTGTAGCATCCTCCATTGTCATTGTTTAACATCGGTTTCAGGTCTAGGTACCCTTCTATCCCTTTTTCCTTTTTCCTTTTCTTTAAAATAAAAGCTAAGGCAAAGTTCTAGCATCATTGTAAAGACAAATCCGATGATAAACATGGAGTTTTAGACTGTTGTTTGAACTTGAAACAACTACACCTCATTCCAGAATTTCACAAAACTCCATTTGAAGATCCAATTCCTTCCAAACTTAGTGAACCATAAATTCCCTTTGTGATTATCATCAAATCATATCAATTAACTAAGTTTTTTTTGCAAGTTATGACCTGACACCTGAGAGACCTTGGGATAATTTTCTTTAACTTTGTTGTAGGAAGTTATCTTTCAAGAGAGGTAGTGCACTTGTGTTCTACCTGTGTTGAGAATTTCAAAAACACCCATCAACAAACATCACTTAGACCACTCAAGATATGTATGAATTAGGCTCATGTGACATTTCAAAGCCTTTTAATTCAATTCATTCTCTAGAAATGCAAATACCAAAATTGGAGGGAAAGAAATATCTCTTGTCACATTGAAAAAGATGTAAGGCAACATGAAGTTTAAAAAAAAACATGCAGTAGGGGTAGACTATGGTATTGAATTTGATGAAAATTAATTCAAAAGGAGTTAATCATATATCAGATACCATGAATGATCTAAGGACAAAATATGAAGTGAAAAAGAAATAAACCCTCTTGTTAGGGCTTAAAAAAAATATTAAGAGAGGAGGTTCCAATAAGTATTAAGGGATCAAAATTAGGAAGGAAGAAGGATCAAGAAAAGGTTAAGTTGATAGGAGAGTCGATATAATTGGGCATTATTAAAAAAATTGACAATAATTAATCCCATAAAATTATTTTGATATATTGGAATTCTAGGGGTTTGAGTAACTACCCTTGTAAAATATCTACTCATAACCTTATCCGAGAATATAGAGTGAATATTATTTTCATTTAGGAAATAGAGTTGTTTGTGTAAGGTATGACACACATATATTTTAATATTTGGAAATGCGTTCAATATCTATGTATTGGTACCCTTGGTAATGTTAGGGAGTGTATTTTTTCTAGAACCCTCATAAAATTACCCCATCCTAGTGGTTAGGGAGTAGAAATTCAATTTTGATGGTGGTCTCTTGTTTTGATTTAGGTAAAACTATCCTACTCACAAATATGTATGCACCTTCATAATTCCTAGGTAAGGTTTTACTTTGGGCCCATGTTAGATTTATTCAATCCTTAATTCCTTCTCTCCCATATATTTTAGTATGGTATTTTAATGTAATAACTAATATTAATTAGAAAACATGAAACATTGATTGTATTGGACATTCTTCTTCTCTAGTGAGAAAGAATCCTCTTTTCTTGATTTGGTGGATGTGGTGCTAAGAAATACTAACATCACCTAGATTAAAAAAATATATGTAGATAACTCAATTTTAGAAATATTAGACAGATTCCTAGTCTTTGATCATTAGATTAATGATAGTTGGGCTTCATTTTAAAAAAAAATGGGTTTTAAGGGATTTGATAATTGAAAAATCAAATTATCTTCTTCAATTTTTCACTCCCAAAGCATCCCCTTTCATGTTCCAACTCATGTGGCTTGGGATTTACATTTATTTAATATCATGAATATTTGGTGGGTTGAAAGGAGGCCTACTCATGGGACAACTATATATTCCTTTTTTAAGAGACTTTAATTTTTTAAACACAAGCTTAATAAGTGAAATAAATTCTCTTTTAGAAAATTTTTCAATCAAAATATTATCTCCAAAAGTAGTTAGAAAGAATAAATTTATAAATTAAGGATGAGGGTATGATAGAGGAGATTTTGAAAGAGGAATCTACCTGTTCCAAATAATTAGCAAAATGAGATATTTGAGAAGAATTTTCTTAGGAAGGTGGCAAGAATAATTTTTTTATAATTCTATGAAATATTGGATAAGTGGTAATGTTATTGCTTCCTTCATATCAGTGTAGGGTGAAAATTTATCTTCTTTCCAAGATATATCTAGGGAGGTTATAAAAAAAAAATCATCTTTATTCACTAAGGAGGGTGCCTAAACCTTTAAAGAGGAGAGACTCATCCTTGATTGCACACTCATTGGTCTCTAAAAATTTGAATAAGTTACTTTTGGATACCATCTCCATGCAAGAGATGATTTTTTTTTTCTTCCAAATGAAAAAAGGGTAAGGCGTCTGGATCATATGGTTTCCCTATAGAGTTATCTTAGATTTTCTGGGAGATTATGAAGTTTTATTTGTTATTGTAAGGAAGCTAAGGTAGTAGAACAACTTCCTACACTAATCTTGAGAGGAGGATAATGCAAAACTTCACAGATCTTTTCAACAATTATAGAAACTTAAAAAAACTAAACATAAATATCATGCATAGCACAACACAATTATTTACGTGGGAAAAACTCTTTTAGGAGAAAAACCCCACACTCTGAAAACCCTTTCATTATGATCTTTTTATTCTTCTGGTTTATTTTCTTCTTCACTATTTGATTGTATCACAATAGGTTACATATTATTGCTATCAACATGATTATGAGCACTATTATTCATATGAGCCTCTTTCATTCTTTTCTTAGGTTGGGATAGGTAAATTTTGACTTCATGGTTTAGCAAAGGTGGTGGGGTGGAGTCAGGAGATGATGAGGATGGATGGGTAGGAGGTACTTCATCAGAGTTGGAATGGATGGATGAATGGTTATTAGATAAGGTTTCACACTTTTCAAAAAGTTAGTGAGCTATACCACGATGCCTTTGTTTATTCTCTTTTTCACTTCTATTTCTTCTTGCACGAGTTTCAACTTGTGAAGGGGTAATTGAGGTGCCCCCGAATATTGGTCTATTTTCTTCCTTTGGAGGAGGAACTGAAGGAACCACCGTGGGTTGGGAGACCACCATATTCTTAAATTTTGGTCTAAAGACTTGTTCTCATTTTGGAGGCACAAAGTTAATTATATGGTTATCTCTTTGTCTTTTATAGGATGGTAGAGGTGGAATTGTGACATATATACCAGGAAATTGAGGGAGGATACCCAGTTTGGACTTAGGTTCATTCACTACTTGTGGGGTAGGAGGAACATCCATTCAAGTCACTATAGTCCGAGGAGCCTCGAGTGGTATATTACTAAGGGATAACTCAACTATACACTTAGCTTTAAACTTTTGATATGATATCAATAAAATGTCCTCACGAGGTAAATAATGGGTTCAATTTGTTGAGGGCAAAAATAATCTAGCAAAAAAATTCCATGAGAGGCCAAAGGATTAAAACCACTATGGTATATAGTATGTTCTTATTATTTAAATGGTAATTTAAGGAATTTATGAATAACCAATGGGACCACCTTCATGGAGTTTAGCCATGGATAGCCTAACTTCACAGGAAACTAGTTTGACATGTCAAAATTATGATAAATGAAACATCCAATTGTTTAGGTCCAATTATTACTAATAGAGTTATCAAACCAATCATAGGGAAGATGTAACTATCATGAGACTTTAACAATTTTTGTGATTATTCATAGTCATCCTTGTAAAGTTCATGCACGTATAAAAATTCTTCGGTGATCACATTCAATTCACACATGGGATCAATGAGTATTCCCCTTGTGGGTTTATCATTGATTCTAATAGTGATATAAAGAGGACCATTAGGCGCATTTATAGATGAATAAATATGTGTAAAAGAAATATTAGACATAAAATTAGTTCGAACCTTACAGGGTTGTAATTCGATCATGTTTACAAAGTTGGATAAGTCATTATCATCTTCTTCATTATCACTACGTTGAACAAAATTTGTTGAATGGCTTGGAAATGTGTTTGAAAATATTTGTAAGTTTTGATTAGGTGGAGAAATTGATTTATTTCCTTTGTCATTAATGCTGACCAACTCAATTTGATTAGAGTTGATGAGGTCTTGCAATTGGTGCTTAAGATGCATACATCTTTTCGTATCATGTCTAGGAGTATAATATTGACAAAATTATTTTGCATTAAAGTTTGGTGGTAAGGATTTTGTTGTGTCAACATGCCTAATCAGAGGGAGTTGAATCATATTCTTATTTAACAACTACAACATGATCACATGGAGAGAATCGGGAAATTATGAAAAATGTCTATCTATTGGCCTAAATTGATACAAAGTTGAATTTGCAACTTATGTTTCAATGTTATTAGTGGTTTGAGGATTATTTATCTTAATGATTTTTTTCTTTTTCTTTTTAAATGATTGGTAATTATTTTGAGGCATGACTTCACATTGACCAATAGGAGCCAATGAAGGTGTACCTTCATATTAACTAGTAGATATCTAATAATCATGAAGGGTAATACAAAAGTGTGTAAAAGGTAGGTATTTCATCAATAACATCTTGTCTTGAATACTAGGTTGTAAGTTTCCTATAAACACCCTTTGAATGTCAACATTTAGGAGACTATAGTAAATTTGTGAATACAGTGATTGGTATTGTCCTATAAAGTTATCTTTTCTTTATGTCCTTGATTACAATGAACTAAATCCATTAATGTAACTTGAGGACCAATGTTCACTAAAAATATTGTAGGAACACACTAACGAGTGGCATAAAGGAGGTAATTGAGTTGTTTAGAAATGAGAAAACCAATCCAAGGCCATATGTTTCAATGACCTAAGAAAGAGTTTCACTAGGAGCACATCTTCAAAATGAAGTCACTACACAAGGTGGTAAAAGCTGACACATGGTTATTAGGATCTCCTTTACCATTGTAATTTTAAAATTGGGGTATTTCAATATTTTATGGTATAGGTGTTTATAGAATAGCAAACGACAATTGGAAATGTGTGAGATATTGGTGCAGGGGCACCTAGGCCATGTTTTTGCAATTAGGGATCAAGTGTTAGTGCTTAGGGTGTTTTAATGTTTTGGTCATGAATAAGGTCATTTAAGACCATTTGTATGTAATCAAAGTGATTTGGGGTTTATTTAGAAAATATTGCACATTTTATCAAATGTTGTCAAAAGAAGATTGTAAAAGTTGTAAAAGTGCAAAAAATGCACAAGGGTGGAATCCCAATGGTCACTTATAGTTCAAAATTCAATTTTGGTGGTTTGTTAGTTGGTTTCAAGTTATAAATTCTTGAGGAACTCGAATGGAAGGTTGCTTGATGTTTTTGTGAAAGAAAATCAATAAAAGTCCCCTGATTTCACTATAATTCTGTGTTTTGATAGAAAATCTGTTGTTTCCAAGCTTGTACGGGTCCGTACTAAGCCATATTGGCTTGAAGAATTTGTGTTTTGGTTAGGACTATGTATTAACTACATTTTTCACCTGGTGTGGAGTGATTTCATAAAAGAATAAACATTATATTTCCCATTTTTTGTACATAGGTTTGAACAGTCAAGTTTAAGGGTTTGAAGGTATAAAATGCATTTATGACTCATTCCACCTATTGTATTCCCCATAACTCAGTGGAATGAGTCTAAAATGTTAGGATTAGATGTTAGGAGGATTTTTGTGAGTAGGGAAAGTCATTTAGGGTTTTTGGCATGATGCCCTAGGTTTGAAAATGGTGGATTTTGAGTGAATTTGAGAGGTTTAAGAAGGGAAATGTGTGAAAACTTTGGGGGAAGAAATTTATAATAGTTGATCAAGCTTGTGTAGGGAAAAATAGATGTGTTTGAGGTGTTAGTTGAGTGAGATAAGTTTGGGAAGGTGTATTTTCATTAAACCCTTGTCAAGCTTGTGAAAAAGGAGGGTCTGGTATAAAGGAGTCATAGTGAGCATTTCTCTCATTGGAAATGGTGGAATCTGATGTTTTGAGACCTGGTGTAAGACTCTTTGAAGGAATTTTGTGTTGGAAGCAAGTTTAAAGAGGATTTCCTTTGTAAAAGTGGGCTAATTAGAGCCCTTTTCAGCATTCAAAGTTAGTTTAAGTGGTATTGTTCCAAAGTAATTGCATGCGATTTTGTGATATGTTTAAAAGTTCCCTAATGGGTTCCTGAAATGATAGTTGGTTTGTGGCTTTGAGTTTTCCATTGAAAGTTGTGAGTGGAAAACCGAGTTTGCACACCTATAAGACAAAATAGTGAAGTTTGAGAAGAGTCACCCTAGATAGGGTTTGAAGGGTTAAAAGCTTTTGAATTTTTGTTGGTTTTTTTGATTTTGATTTAAGTTTAAAATTTGTTGTTGTAACAATGTCATGTTTTACAAAAGTTGATTTATCACGGTATCATTGGGTGACATGTTTTGAGAGTTTGTCGAGTATGGTGAACTAGTATGAATGAATGGTGGGATAGTATGTTGCATGTTTATGAGGGTGATGAACATGACAGTTTTATGGGTGTAGTTAAAAAACTATAAGGATTTCCACTAAGAATCCCTAAGCTTGAGTTTAGACCATTGCTATATTGCATTGTTGATGCCATGATTGGAGGTGTAAATATGGGGATAGAAGGAATTGTTGTGGGAGAGGAAACTTATTTTCCTACTTGTCTTTGAGTATTAGTCAAAGCTTGAGCACAACTAGTTGTCGTACCTGAATATTAGCATCTACTATGTGAGCTAGGCTACATAATACTTCTATTCCTTGGGAATCCTTTATTAATTTCCTAAGGCTTTCCATAGTAGGAACTATCTCTATAGCTAAAGGCTTAGTACTTAGGTATTATTGAGGTCCTTCTAGATCCTTATCCAATTGTTTTAGTTTATCTTCAGGGACATGGGCAATAGCAGCCTCCAAGTCCACATGAATGTTAGGTTGCAATGAATTAATTGGTAATGTAGGATTAGGGAGGGAATCCAAGATTGAGTGGGTAGACATGATACCTTACTTGAAAGAGTTATAAGACTCAGGCTCAACACTAGTTGTTATTGTAGTGCGGGAAGCCATAAGTTTGAAACTATGTCTCACGAGGGTATTAGCATTGGGACACTAGGTCATGAATCTCATAAATTCATTATGGTTTTAAAACACTTTAGTGCTCATACAAGGAATAAAAAACATAACACAATCACATAAATTGAAATAATTTGCAAGCACACAACCCAAAACAACACATGAAACATAGACTTGTAGAACTGTGATCTAAATTTTAGCCAAAACTAATAGGACAAGGGCGCTAAGTTCCCTAGACTAGTAGGTTGCTTCCACCAGTTTCAAAATGTGGATATGTTCTATAGTGTCTAAGGATCCTAATTTGTAAATGTTCAGGTCTGATAACAGGTAGATTTTCAAACATGCACATAACTTCAATTTTTTTTGCAATATGTAAAGCATAATTTTGTATGCAATTTCATATATTTCAAATAAAATAATGTAGTCCACATATAATTTTCAGATTGCAAAATGAAGTAATCAACTGATCTTAATTTGACAAATCTATAAATTTCAATTTTTCTATCTTTTTGAGATGACAACAACAATGCAACTTTCCACCTTTTCAATAACAGGTGCATGCATAAACACTTTCATATTATTTTTAAAGCTTATCATGACCTAATGAATATTTTTTTAGTACAATTATTAACTAGATCTAGCTTGCAATAATTGAGGTTAACCCTTTTTATATTTCAATGGAAAATGATATGCAAATTTGACTTTTTCAATGCTTTTTATCAAAAATATTTATGTATAAATGATAAATTCACACAACCTAATATTGCACTCATATTTTATAATATTAAGCTTCACATTTTAGAAGATTTTAAAGTGCACAAATGTCAAGTTTCACCAAAATGTGATACTGGAAAAAGGGATCTAGGGTCTAAATCACACTTGTCACAATATCAAAAAGGGAAAATGGACTAAAATTTATCTCAAACACCCACTTGGCTACTAACCTCAATGGAAGAGCCAAAATGGTGGATCATGGTTTTATTCCTTAGTGGATTAAATGTGTTGATATGATTAATTGATAGATAATTGAATTAGTTTTACAATGTAATGATCTTCCTAGGTCAACTATGAAAATGCAACAAATTGAGATGATTTCTAGGAAATATAGAACTGATAAAAAAAATAGAGTTTAGAACAACAGAGGGTAGAAAAAAAAGAACCTGACATATAAATTTGGGCTTGATATAGATGGACAAGGGCTTTGGGCACCCTAGACTGGGAAACATCTACTCATAATCATACTTCAATCTCCTGTTGCTCCCTGTTTGTGGGTTCTTCTTCTTTAGGCTCACTATTGGAACTTTGTCTATTGTTGATAAAATCCAGTTTCCCTAATTTTTTGACTCGTAGAACTTGAATGCTTGAATGAACAATTAGTTATTCAATCCTCCTCCAAATTCATCCATATTTGTAACCTACACACATGAAAGAGGGGGAAGGGTGGTGTCATATAGGGGCTTGCCTATGTCAAACCCCCTCTTTTATTTATACCTCCACAATGGCTATGATGACATAAAAGAGAGCTTACCCTTGATAAGGAAGAGGCTAAATGCTAAATAAGTGATAAATTGGAGATTGTTGCAACTCACCACTCAAATCTGCATTCCTTGATGGACTAAAGTCAATATACTCATCACCTTCAAGGAGAAATTGATACTTGATTTGAAGTCTTGCAAGTGTTAGTACTCACAAAACAAATAAACACGAAATATAAAAAAACTCACATGAAAGCATGATGCTTGACTAAAATAATAATGCTACAATTATGCTCTTAACTGCTTTTAGGATGCTCAATAATATTCTCAATTGCCTTCTCAAACATGCCAGGATTAAAATGGTGAGAATGACTTGTATTTATATATGCAATTCTTTAATTTCCCAAAAATAAAATACTGATAGTTAACAAATGATTTTATATTTTCAAATATTAAAATGTCAATACTGACATATTTTAAATTTAGCCAAAATAGGTTGGATAAGGGTATTGAGTGCCCTAGCCCAAGCCTATCATTTTGAGGCCCTAATTACTGATAAATAATTATTAAATGTTTATTTTTCATTTCCACTTCTGAATTTTTGAATATTTTTATAAAACAAGCAAATTAAATGCATAATTGGGTCCAAGCATATAGGGGGGAGATAAACCTAGTGTGAAATTATCAAGGGTGACAATTTATGATGCTACAAAATATAAGGAAATTGTTCATCTATGTTTCTCTTGCTAATTCCCTAATATAAATGTTGGGGCATTACATCAACACTTTATTAAGATAATCCAAAGAATGGATAGACCATTGAAGAAGTGAGAAGGACCACTCTATAGAAAAATCATTCAAAATATGTTCAAATAACATTGTTAACAACTTATACTCAAAGATTAAGTCTACACATGTAACAACATAAGATCTAAGATATGTATTAGGTTACCTTTACTATCATAAATAAAAATTCATTGTGTGATAATTCTCATAGGCAATAGATATGTCATGATATAACAAAATAGTGGTATTTTTTTTAGCATCCATAAAGTCATCACTATCTATAAAATATTTGTGCTAGACTTTGCATCCATTCTCTAATTTATTTGATCTGTTTTGTGAAAAATTCCATTTAAGGCAGAGGATGGATTAGTGAGAAAATAGGAACTACAAGGGTGAGTATGGTAAGTAAGAGGAGTGGATGAGATAATGTATTGGTATATAGGCATGAAAGATAAAAGATGCTTGAGGGTATTAAAGAAATATGCTATGTAAGTGAATTGGATAAGTAGAATACTTATAGGTCTTGTAGTGGTAGAAGAAAGAAGTATTTTACCTATCTAGTTCACTTATAGGTCCTATTTACATGTTAAGTTTAGTTAGGTCCTAGGAATATTTCTAGAAGTCTTATGTGTCATGTGATCTTATCTTATCTTATCATGTTATTTAATGTTTGTTTCCTAGGTCATCTAATATTTGATGAGTTGGTTGTCTCATGACATAGGATTAAGACACTTGTCATGATCCTTATATTCTTGTCTCACCTTGGCTATATAACCAAGGGGTTCTCATTTGTAAATTATTCCAATTCCATTCCATTTCAATCTTGAGCATTGTATATTTATCACATTTGCTCTAATATTATCATGTATCCATTATTGTAAATTTATGCTCTTTATTTTTTCTCTTGTAGAAGGCATTTTTTGGTTTTTCAAGTGATCTTGGAGGATTGATTCCTTGAGTGAATCTAACAGTGTGTGCACATGGGTCATTATAGGGGTGGTGGATATGGTGGGAAGAGTATATATATGATATCTAAGCCATAAGGTGGAGAATAGTTAGAAAAAAGGTAGGTGCAAAATTGTGGGACACTAGTGGCCATGATACTATGAGGGTGAGTAGTGGTAGTGGAAGGAGTAATGGTAGAATATGAATTTATGGCAGAGGTATGGATATATGCTCTATTCACTATAGAAGATATATGACTATCTAAAATTTATCGGAAAGCCTTAATCCCATATGGTTTACTTGCTAACATATGATAGAACATATTCACTCGTTGTGTAGGATTCCTAGCATTAGTCAAATGAGCCAATTTATTTATAAAATATTGATTATCCACATGAGAGTAACTATCATATTCCTCATTATGCTGATTACAAACATCATAACATAATTTAGTATTATAAATATATTAACAATCAACATAGAGATACAAATTTCAAAACATGTACTACTCACGGGGTATTTTATCTCCATTCTACTACAATAATTACACCCCCTACATAAATAGGTCATAATAAACTTTCTTAAAATCCATACTTTTGAAATATACTATTAGTATTAGGGAATCTTGTTAAATTTATTAATGTAACTTTGTATTTGAGTCAATTCCTTTGTGACCAAAAATAATAAAAAATATATTGAGCACCATGCACTACAAGTAAGCAAAATACATTAGCACGAGAGCAAGAATGTTTGATGTTCTTTTCAAGCTTTTTTTTAATTATTTTCAAGTTTGTCTCTTTTGCCTTAAGTCAAGTAATGTATTATTTTTATGTAGCAAAACAAATTTACATAATATACCTGCTTAGTTTTATTCTTCTGTTTGACGAGCATTTCCAATGTATTTTGACATATAAACTTCCAACATTGACCATATGCTTTTCAAAATCTTTGACATCACTGTATTTTAAATACATATTTATTAGATTTTATATCAAAATAAATCAATTATCATATTTTACAATTGTTTGAGGGCATTAAAGTCCTCACAAAAAAGAAGAAGTCTTACCCATGGTTTTACATTGCTAACACAGTGTTAGTATTTATATGTGCTTATAAGAGGTCTATTTATGTTGTATTATAAGTATTATTGTATATTTGAATATTTTTGAAACAATATATTAATAGGGTGGTTGAGATCGTTGGACTGAGTCATAAATTTGAGTGCTTGTCACGAGGGTTGGGATACCTCTGAGTTATTATATATATATATATATATATATATATATATATATATATATATATGACAAAATAAAAGAATATATGTTTTTAGATGAAAAATTATATTTTTATTTTATTAAATATAATTATGTCAATTAATTTATTTTTTCACATTCAAAATAAAAATAATATATAAATATATATTATAAAATAAAATAAATTCTTTATAATTATAAGAATGATGAAATATAAAAGAAATATAAACTTTTTAGATGCACTATTAATACTATTTATTTTATTTTATTGAATAGTTGTTTTAGTTAATTTATTTCTTAAAATTAAAATAAAATAATAGATATGTAATCCATCAAGTAAACAAATCTCTCTATATTACTTCAAGATAGATTTCTAAATCTATAATACAAAATTAATGTCATTGATTGTAATAATTAATTTTAAAATAATACATTTAAACTTAAAAGTGTTTACTTTCTTTAAAATAATATATTTAGAGAGTAAAGAAGAGTGGTAACTTTAAAGTTCTAATACATTATTTTAAAATTGATTAATACAATTCATGACATATGCATGTATATATGGGTCATGATCATTGATAAAAATATTTTTTGTATTTTTAAAATGATACAAATTGTGATACCTTGGGTGTACCATAAATGCTTGAAAAATCATATTTTAAATGTTATTTTTTTCTTGAAAATGGAATATTACTAAGGCTTCTTGGTAGATTGATGTTTTAATGTTTTTACTATGTTTTTTAAACTTTTGAATCCTTTATTTTATTGATTTTCCCTCCATGGACCAAGTTTAATGGGATCTTCTCCATTCCCTATCCTTTTGTCCAAATATTTTTGGCTAGAACATGCCCATCCTTAGGGAAGAAGGAAATATACTCAATCATAGCTACAAGAGGGAAGCAGAAGAAGGTCTAGAAGAAAAAAGGCCCACATCTATGCATGCTAGGTCTATGAAGGAATCTTCAATCATCAATGTTAATGATTTTGGGTTCGGGAGATGTATCTCATCTTTACATAGCAAGAGCCTAATCTACAAGTTCCTTGGGGTTCAAATTCCCCTTGAGGATTATAATCTTGGGTAAGAAGAAACTAGAAAATTAATGGTGAATATAAGATTCATCATATTTTATTTAGAATTTATTTCATTATAACTTTTGCTAATGAATCGGATTGTAATGAATTCTTTGGTAGAGGTCCTTATTTCTTCATAAATACATAACTTTGTATGAATAAATAGCATGCTATCTTCTAGCCCTCAAAAGGAATCCAATCATTGACATTGGTTTGGATTTATCTATATTCTTTTCCTCAATAATTTTTGTCCCCATATATTATTAAGATGATATCAAAATCCTTAGGAGAGCCAATTTATATTTTCAAATATTTTCACAGTAAATGTCACTTAGTTTATACTAGGATCTATGTATTATGTCTTGAGGAATATCTAAATATGCTATCAATTCTAATCTTTGATTCAATTTACACATTAATTGTACCCTAACAACTTGATTACATTTATGAGTTCCCATATGAGCTAAACCAATTGAATAAGTTGTCTTGTCCATTGAAGAAGATTCTAAGATGCTCCATACAATCAAAAAACTGTTAATATGCACTGAAATACTAAGAGGGGGTGAATCAGTATTCTATCAAATCTCAAAACTTTTGGAACAAAACAAACTTCAAACTCTACTGCATAAGAATGATAAAAAAATACTTGCACTTCTCCTAGATGAATTGGGATGAACCATACACCACCTTCAAACACTTCAAATAACCTATACAACCTTGAACTTGTGGTGCACACCTTCAACATACCCTAGTCATCTAGGAAAAAGCATAACCCAACAAACACCTTCATTCTAAACCACAACCTATTCTGGAGAAAACAAACAACACCTTGTGGAGCAACAAAAACATCACATAATATTTAGGAACACTGTCATACATCCATTTCACAACTTCATGTAGCAACAAGTTGGTGCAAGCCAACAGACATTGAAACCAGCCACCAGACAACACAGTCTTGAACTTTGTCACCTTCAACTTTCTCTATGGAAGGAATAATGACATGAACACTTTGATATAACACCTTCACAACATACTGAAATTAACTCTTGAACCACATAACCATATCTACAAAAGTGGAGGAATGCAGATCCAACCTTTACACATCTAAAAGCATATCCACAGAAATAACATAGTCTTTAAACTATCACTCACAAACACATCTTTCTAGAACCCTAGTGAACTAAAACTTGGATCACACATTCCCCAACAAATCTTGAAGCTATCTTCCAAACAACATGATTGAAGCATCATCAACGGATAAATGTAGAGAATTTCTTAGTTACTCTAGAAACTAAGGAACCAAACAACAACTCGCTTTTGACATCAATGACAACCAAATTGCATAACTTCAAGTATGAATCAATGGCATGTTATCTTCTATCCCTCAAAAGGAACCCAATAATTGGCATTGGTTTGGACTTATCTATATTCTTTTCCTCAATAATTTTTGTTCCCATATATTCTTAAGATGATATCAAAATCCTTGGGATAGCCAATTTATATTTTCATATCTTTTCATATAGTAAAGGTCACTTAGTTTATACTAGAATCTATGTATTATATCTTGAAGAATATCTAAATATGCTATCAAATCCAACCTTTGATTCAATTTACACATTCATTGTACCCTAACAACTTGATTGTATTTATGAGTTCCCAAATAAGCTAAACCAATTGAAGAAGTTATCTCATCCACTAAAGAAAAGTCTAAGATGCTCCATACCATCCGAAAACATCCATAAGCATCAAAAAATGGGCCAATATCTAAAACAACCATATTATAATAGTCTGGTGATAAACTTTGTCATTTGAATCTTTGGCAACATGTTTTAAGATAGAATGACATGCCTAAATTTTAAATTTATCTAAATGTTTACATTAGGAGGATTTTGGTCCCTAAAATATCATAATCAAAGAACCAATTAAGAAACTCTCAATTCCACATGAAGTCTCAATAATTCTCGTTTTCATGGCTTGGAACTCTAAACACACTCCATGTTATAAACATAATCAAACCATGCCTCATTTTTTTGGGGATCATTCTTATCAATACATCATCATAATTAAAATTACATTTAGCTCCTTCTTTCTTTCGATCACCCTACAATTGTGGAACAAACTACCATCTTCTTTTCCAATCAACATTTAGTTTCTTAATTATAGTTAATATATCCTCCTTCCTTTTCAAGGCCTTTGGATTTTCGGAAACCTTTTATTAACACATTGTGTTTTTCATAACATAAATTAAATAAGGATGCACTTCCAACACTACTTAGTAACATTTTCTTTTTTATGGAAAAGGAAGAGCATAATAAAAGAACAATTTCCTGTATACATTTCTTTCTTTTTCAAATTCTACAAAATGTTATTTTTGTTTGTGTCTACAAATTTAATAACAACACTCTTGAAACACTAAAATCACCAAAAAAAAAAAAACATAAATAAATATGAAAAGGTATCTCTCTAGCCTCTGTGGGATTGAACATTTCATAGCTTTATTTTCCAAGCCCCTTTACTTTATACCCTATCTTGGATAAAATTCTCAATCAAAATACTTTGGTATATTATTCAAAAAACTAAATGATTCTTAGAAGGAAACAAATAAATCTACAAGAATGCTTACTATGCTTGCCTCTATTCAAGTTTGGGCATCTAATATGTAAGATTTATATTTTCTCTCCACTCCTTCAATACTTTTTAAACTTAACAAAATTTCATATTTTCCTTACAAATATTCTTTCATCTTTCCCAAAATTCCTAATTAAAATTCTCCATGGGCCTCCAACCAAGTTTACAATTCCTTTTTCTTCTCTTTCAAATTTTGCACAAACTACCTCAACCTTTATTTCTCCTCCTCCAATTCCAAAATTATGTGAATCTTGGACTTTCCTATGGTTGCACTTCACAACCATAGAGCCTTGCACATATAGAAAACATGAAGAACAACTAAATAGTAATGGAAGCAACACCTAAATCTCAAGCAAAGACCCAAAAACTAAACATTGAATAAAAAACCAAAGAATTTTTCTACTAAATACCAATATAATCTATAAATTGGGGTGAATATTCTACATCTGTAATTACCAACATATAAATTTAAAATTTTAAACCTTTTTACAAAGTAACAACATGCACACAGTTTTGAAACAACACATTAGCACTAGAGAAACCCTCAAACTGTACATATAAAATCCTTGAAATTTTTATTATAACTCATCATTACACTAATTATTAGCTATTGAAAGTGATTCTAATGTCATTTTTTCTTTATAAGAGAATCTCAAGTATAATGGATTAAATCCATCAAAGTATAAAATATATATAATTAGACTTGAAACATGCACTTACATAGTCTAGAATGGTTCTACACACCATCAACAAGAATTTCCTTTCAAAAATTATATTTCATCTTTCCAAATCAAGTTTCTTATTACTCTCCTAGGAATCAATAAGGTTGGACATAAATTACTCTTGATTCCTAAACCAATAGATAGAAGAAGATTGACCAAAAATGATAAGAAAATTCTCAAAAACTCTTCATGTTCAACTATCATGTATACAAGTTTAATTTACCCTGTACTATTTGTATGCCCTTCACCAAGGGTAAACACATAATTCATCTAATTTTTCTTGCGTCTAGCAATAACTTTTATATCTTGGCTCAAATTTATTTGTAAATTTTTGAAATTACACTATTTCTCAAGAGATATCTAAATGTGAAATAAAACATTTTTTATTCCATGTGCCAATTCATTTTACCCCCAAAACATGAATATATTTTTGAGGTCCTAAATAAGCTAAATCAAACACAAGTTATTTCATCTACCAATAATATTCTAAGGCATCCCATACTATTCCAAAACATATAAAAGAATGAAAAAATGACCAATATCTAGAAAAACTCTATTGCATTGGTTTTATAATGAACTATACCATTAGGCTCCTTAGCAACATGTTAAGAGCTAGAATGACATGTTCAAATGTTAACTACATCTAAATTTGTAGATCAATGTCCTATTTGAAAACATGCTCATGAAGGAAAATAGAAATAGAAATGAGAAGTAAGATTTATTCTTAGACCACATCCCACCCTTGATTGAGGATTAAAAAATGGAGCTCTCATGGAATATTTCATAGAGAATGATGAGGGCCACACCGCCCAAAACCCACAAAAATCACAACAATAGATACCAACATAGTAAATGCGAGATAGAAAAACAATCCACTTTCATTATTTTCAGATAATGGAATTACATATTCAAAACTTACATGCTACAGCCTCATGGGCTTGATTCATTACAACAAAATCAACTCAGAAAAGAAAATCTACTATTTGGAGCCACAATCTACACTATCAGGGCCACCTTCTACAACCCCCACTTAACCCTTTTTATTTTCCCCAATAACCACCCTAGAATGTTCTAGAAAGTACAAATTTCCCCTTTTGTTTTGGCACCAAAAGTCTCGCCATTTGATTTCTGGCCTAGGAAGAATTTTTTAAGAAATTCACTTTTTAGAGGACAAACTTTGTGGGGCCATAACTTTTGATCCGGGTGTCCAATTCTCTATTATTGCATATTGTCAAAAAGCTCTCGATGAGCTCTACAACACCCAAATTGACCGTAGGTCAGTTAGGCCACATTTTTAGCTTTTTCGGGGCCTCCAAAGTTTTATATCTGAATTTGAAGTTGCATTGGAGAAATTTCCTGGGATACAAACTATAATTTCTCCCAAACTGTGCAAGGTATTGAGGTGATTCTTTCACGACCGAAAATGTTTTTCAGCTCTGCTCCTTGGGGTAAATTTTCACGTCCATATGAGCCCATTTTGGTTGACTTACTAAAAATAGTAAGTTCTCGATTTTCGCTATTTCTGATGCCTGACAGTCTTATACCCCTTAAGTGCCATCGTGGAACTCAAAAAAACTAAAGAAAATAAAGAAAACATTTTTTTTGGGCGATGCAAGATTGCCCTACACCGCTGGATGCTCCTGCATCAGAGAATGAAGTTAAGAAAACTCTTTTTATTTTGAAATATGATAGAGCCCTATGATATAGTGCTTTTTTATAGGAATCTGATGTGATTTTGTAGTTAACACTATATTTTAGGACCTGTATGTATTGTAAGTGTGTGGAAGAAATATGTAGATAAAGTATAATTAAAAATAAGAATGCAACAATGATACTATACTATTTGATTAATCTACATGTTATATACATGCCACTCTCTTATGGAGATGTGTATTTGTGTATTTATAATATGTGGCTACTAAAAACTATCTCACTATCTATTATGTCATATATTTACATGATTTAAAGATGAATGTTATTATAAAAATTGAATAGATTGGTCTTACATACATATGATGCTTCAAATTATCATATTTAGGACTTTGGTCATACATTATTCTAACAAGTAGAATGTGATGGAATGAATCTAATAATTTTTCAAGACTATTTGTAGATTTTTGTTGTGTTACATGTCATGAGTATATATAGGAATGTAAGTGTGGTGTAGAGCATAGATAGAGTTTTCAACAATAATGTGTGTCTACATCCTTAATCATGTGTGGATGGTGAATGGTATAAAGGGTAATACATGATCTAAGGAGTGTCATATTGTGTGACATGGTTCTAGTGTTGCATGCATGAATACATACTATGAAATTGATGTTTAGTGGAATATATATTTATGTGTGAGAACATGGATCATTTTCCCCTTTTTGAAAGATGATAATATCAATTTTTTGAAGAATTTTTTTTCAATACAGTGTAGAGATTATATGACATGTATGATTAATGGAATCACTTTAAGGATTTGATATCTATTAATAATCATAAAAATGGTTATGCTCCAATGAATAGCTATGATGAAACTTAGGTGATCATGTAGGTAGGGATGCCCAAGGATTATGTCAGTAGAATCAATTAGTGTGGCATAATATAATAGTGCCTCATGGAAAGAATGAGTATTGAATATTCAAAGAAAAATTGGTACATGGCATTTATAGTTCTCTAGTGCTATAGGATTTTATCAATGTTGTAATTTTGTGGATGATGTGTAGTTATAAATTATAAGCATGTGACAATAGTTATAGAAATGAGGCTCTTCATGTTACTATTATCAACTAGAAAAACCAAAGGTTACCCTTACTCCCACATATTTGAGTATATAATATACACTCTACTTATAAATCTAGCATGGTAATTATGATTGTTATTTCATAAATAAAATCAAATTTGGATTTCGTGTTCTCTATTTCTAGCTCATGGAAATCCTCTACTTTTTTGCATGAAAATAAATTATTCCCCACATGAACTATGAATTAGAATAACTATTAGATTTGTGCTTGTCACACCATTTACCCATCTTGGATGGTCTTCACTTGTCTAAAGAAGGTGATTTCTTTTGTGTGGATGATTTATCCCATTTTCCCTTTAGTTTTGGCCCCTCCTCAATGACATTTACATAGTGATGGGATTTTCCTATCATCTTGACTTTGGCCAACTTTAGTTTTGACTAAATGAATGGCACACACCAATACTATAATTTAGAAATTTATTCTATTTTAGTTTAAATATGCACAACTTTGGATAGAACTCCTAGAAGTAAGTGATGTAAACACAATTTGTCTAGCCATGTCCTTGGCATGGTTGTTACCACTAAATGTAATGGTCATCCTAGATATCTTCAAGATAATAATATTTTAGGAAAATTTCCTATGTTGGTGTAGATAAATTCCTTTTATTTGTTCTTCCTCCCAAAGTGTATGGGATTGATAATAGTTAGACATGGACAATGATACTTCATAAGTGTAATTTTGATATTTTATTCATCTCATAAAAACTATTAGTAAGAATTACATAACATGCTTGTGTTATGTAATGCACTTATGTTATATGACATGAGTTCATTGTTTATTCAAAATTTGGTCCTACTCTTTTAGGATTGGAATAGGCTTGGGATGAACAAGTCCAAGGGTTGGACCCCTATGATACCTCACAAAGGAATGTTTTTATATTCAATAATAAGTTTAAACTTCAACATCAAAAAATATACTCATTTTATAACAAAAAATAATGGAATTGTCACTAAAATGATGATCTATGTCTTGGCTTTCTAGCTATTTAACTTTTTTATTTAATATAGTAACATATTTTTTTATTTCCTTTTAATAGTGTATTTTCTTTCCTTTAATACATATGTATTGGATTTTGTTTATAATTTATCATCTACTTATCTAAATTTTAAAAAAATATTATATTATTATATGGTTCATTCTATACTCATTCAAAAAATTATATTTCCAACTAGTTTTGTTGAAGTTATATGCCACACATGCTCAATGATGCAATTTTTAAGATGCATCCACTTTGAAATTTAATAAAATCAAAATATACAACTTGTAGTACTCATTCTTAGCTACATTTCTACCAAATTGTCTTAAAAATACCTAATGCAACAAAAAAATTGGGGTATGCACATTAAACAATATGTTAGATTTTAATGATAAAAATAAAAACAGTTTTTTTTTCTCTAACATTTTCACTCCCTTAACCCTAACCTTTTTTAAAATATTTAGTAGTTTAGAAAATAGATTTAGAATATTATAATTCTTATCGTTATTATATTTTCAAAATTTTAGTATATACATCTCGAATTACTCATCCAAATTCAAGTTTAACTAATTTAAAAACATCCAATTTTGACCAATTTTTTCCCATTTCCATGTACTTACCCCTAGGATAGATCATTATGCCAAGGTGAATTTGTTAATTAATTTTAAAAAATAGTCAAGTTTTAAGGGTTTCTGAGACCAATCAACCATAAGTAGTTAAGTGCCATGTAATTGAAAGGATTGAAGATAAAGAGATGTCAACTTTTTTGGTAAACGATAATAAGGTTAAGGAAAAGAAAGGGGCCATGATAGAGGAATATCTCTATCTATTTCCTTTTAGGTATGCCTTTCTAGGTGAATTATAAGGGCTTCCACTTGTAAGGAAGTTTGAATTTTCCATCAAACTACTTCCTAAGATGGATCTTATCTCTAAAGCTACCTATTGTATGAAAACATATAAAATCTTTGATCTTTGAAGACTTAGTTTCACTAAATACTAGAGCAAGGATTGATTAGACCCAATGTATTTCCTTGGTGAGATATAATCATTTTCATGAGAAAGATTGGATCTTGTATTGACTATAGGACACTTAGTAAGGAAAAAATCAAGAATATATATCCTAATCATCAAATAAACTTAATTTATGCATACTTTGTTAGTCTAAAGTACCTTCTAAACAAAAGAGAAAATAAATAAATATTTTCATTTGGGTTTATTAATGTAGCATAAAATAATCTCTTTTTCATATGTCTGCTACATATAAATTATAAAAATATAAAAGCACATTTATTTTAGCAATTAATAGTGTTGATTTTAATTCATTTTGGCAATAAATAAAAAATAAAAAAATAAAAAAAAATTAAGATTCATG
>VDFB02000003.1:43170460-43225799 GCA_007258455.2 Sequoia sempervirens
ATATGCAGGAGGTGGAGAGTGGCAACGGTAGCAATAGCAAGGGGATCGAATGTGGCATGTGGTGATTGTGGCCGATCAATTTCTTCTTCTCCTTTGTGCTGGGGGTCCTCCTCAGTTGTAGGCATTTCACTTAAAACCCTCCTATTTTCTTTACTTTCTTCGAAGATTCTCTCTCCGTAGCCTTGCGAGTGTACACTTTATGCTTGGGATTGCACTCAACCACATCCTTCCTTTTTTTTCGATCTTGTTGCTAGAGGGGATTTAGGGGCTTCTTCTATTGGGGCAGCAGTTGCTCGACTATCAGTTTTTCTCTCGACCTTATCCTCGAGCTCACCATAAGTTAGTACAACACCTTGTACTTTGAGCTGAGCAATTTGGGAATCTACCAATTGTCTTGTTTGGTTTTCAATTGGTTGCATCACTATATCGAGGTCAGTGACCTCTTCTTCATCCTAGTCTATCAACAATAGCGGAAATTTGGCCATAGCATTGAACCTCTCATCAAAAATGGTATCATCTTCTTCTACTGTTTGGTCAAGTATTGGAAACAGATTTATCGACCTCACAAATTGGGTTGTCATCCTCATATAGTGTCTCATCCGCACTTCTTTATCATCTTGAAAATTGGCCTAGAAATGTTCGACATGAGGTAGATGAGCATACTATTTCCCAACCCATTTCTTCAATTTTCCATATGGGTCCATTCTCCCTCAGGCTGTGTGAAGTTCTAGATTATATTCTTCCAACTCCATCTCTTAATATTTTGTGCATTGGGCCATGGGACATGCATACATTCCTTGCCCAAAGTTTAGGGGATATGGGGTCCCTGCTCTGTGTTTGTCACTCGGTAGGGCATGGGAGTTTTTTAGTTGTTGGGAAACCTCCAATAGGATCATGCAGTCATTGGAGTAGCACAACATCTTATAAGGCCTCTCGGAGAACCCCTCCATTCTGAGGTATGTAAATTTTGGGAACTAAATGAACTGATACCCAAACCGCAAGATGAAGGCTCTCGCACTATGAGACACTCTTCTTTCAAAGTCTCCCCCAAGGAGTTTGATGATGTGCCCAATAAAGGCATCATTTACCCTTTGGTACTCCCTCTTGAACTTTATGTATTGCAACTGAGGGTAGTGATCATATACTTTGAGGTCTTCTCTCCTCGGTTCCAGGTTATTTGCAACAAAGAGGCCCTTGTACGAGAATTGCTCTACTAGGAGGTACACCAAGTAGGAGGTCATGTAAAACATGGAAATTTTCTTTATAGCCATAAGTTGGTTATGTATGTTGTCATTGATGATCTTCGCCCAATGGAACTTTTTTTACCACAAATGATCTCCTCGATGAAGTAGAACATCCATTCTTGAAAGAAGGCAGCAGTGGGGAGGCCCATTACCCTGCTCAATAGAGTGACCAAGTCATGGTACTCATGGAAGTCACTTCTAAACAACTCCTATGGTATCTTGGTAGTACTGCCCCTCTTTTCCTTCAACCAATGTTGGTTGATCAATTTTGTGCATGCTAGAGGGTCTATATTCCACATATTATCGACATATTCCTTCTCTATTTCCTCCATGACATCGAATGTAGGAATATGGAACATCTGACCTATAGATTTGGCAGATAAATCAACTATTACTCCACCGTCATGGTCAATGATCTTTCTATTATTGTGATAGAATTCCCTGTAGACCATAACTAACTTTGGGGCCACAAGTGTGGCAGGGAGCCGACTATCTTAGCAAGACCACTCTTTCTAATTTTCCATGCATTCTCAGTTGTAGGGTGGATCATTACCCTTCATCAGAACTCATCTATATCCACATTCCCAAGGTTTGCATCTAATATAGAATCCCAGGTGGAGGTAATCTTGGAGGTACACTCCACCCCATGGAATTGGTACTTCATTTGATCTTTCTCTTCTTTCCCTCTCAGTGCTTTTGTAGGCTTCTTTCCTTTCTCTTCCTCAGTCGACTTCCCTAATGAAACCGCAAAATATTCCATAAATTCTACATATAAAGACATAGTAAGTGCATTCATATGAAAATCAGTGAAGCGTTAGTTTAAATCCTACAAAACAAGGGTTAGATCCAACAATTCATCTTTAAAAGATCATAAAATCCATCAGTGTTCATCGTTCGAGGCTCATTTAGATTAAATATAAGAATACAAGTCTAGGGATGTGGGTTTCTATGGGCTAGAGGCTATTAGGGTGATTAGGAGCAGGACGGTGCTGGGGTCACGACAACCCACAGACAGCCGCCCACAATCAAAGTTCCACAATGAGGTTTTGGTGGTCAAAGTCTTTAGAAGGCAACTTGGCACATGTGGAGATCAATTATAAAGTCTTTAGAGTCACCTAGTTGGTTGTTACACCTGTGTGGGCTTGAGGTGTGCGGAGGCAGGAGGCTTCATGGTCATTCGGGTTTCGCCATTAGGAAATGATGAACAGGGAACAGAAGCCCACATGGGGAGCTCTACAGTGTGGAACCCATAGGTGGTTAGGGCAGCATGAGTTATCTTGCTTAGTTTTTATCACTTGGAGGCATGTGGGTGGGAACCGACAGACAGTCATTGTATGATGGTCATTAGGAACGACGAAGATGAGATGGTGGTCTGCATGTGGCAGTCCACATAGAAGAACCTACAAGACACTTAAAGCTAATCATTTTGTCTAAGATGACCTCATTCGGTGGAGAAAGGCACAAAATCTGCACCACAGGTGGAAGAGATGACACCATTGTCAACAAATGGCAACCAAGGAATGGCAGGCCATAGACGGCGGCCCGCAACGGTCTGCATGGCTACCATCTTTTATTTTTTTCTTTGAAGTCCTAAAAGGACACGACCCGGGTGGAGTCCACAGGGCAAGCAGACAAAGTTGCTCGAGCATGAAGGAATGACGAAGGAGGCAAGGCAGTCCATAGACGGACCCCTACAGGGATTAGCCTGAATGGAGGGTTTTTCCTTAGCGTTTTCATTTAGCAACTCAGGACAGTGTAGTGGGCCACAGAGTCTATAATGCAGGAAGGAGCAATGGTGTAGCCATTAGTGTGTGGCGTTAAAGCGATAACGAAGAGTGGACGGAGATCTGCAAGCGATGACCCGCAAGAAAGACTTGGCTTAGCGCTTGTTCATATAAATTGGGAACGGTCGTCAAAGAAACGATACCCACCATGTGGATAGAAGTGATGACCTAGCCGTTAGGGAATAACATCCACGGGATGGCCACCCGCGGGCAGCAACCCGCGGGCGGCGACCCGCAGGGGATTGCCCGTAGACTAAGACTTTGTTTTTTCATTCAAAGGAAATGGTTTCAGTGGGACCCACAATGTGGGATGTAGGTAAAGGCAGGCCGTTTGAGAATGGCTACGAGACGGGGACCACCCGTGGGTTCCAACTCAGACGGCGGTGATAATGTTGTAGGCTGCATAGGGTGTATCACTACATGAAGAATGGTGATGATAAGACCAAGTTTCATATTAGTGTAACAGCGTTGTTTGAATGTTTTAAACAAGTTTCCAAAGGATTTTGATGCAGGGCATACTACCAGAATGGTTGTTGAATGTTGTAAGGGGGTTTAAACGATTTACCTTAAATATTTATTCATCATTTTAGAAGTCGCAGTTGCATTAAATACTCATTCAAGGTCTCAAGGGCGGTGTACATACCTGGAAGAGTGCAAGAAATTTGATGACAATCTGAATCTTGGGTCGAGCAGGGGCAATGCAGGTGCAGGAGGTTCGATAGCCATTTTCTCTGATAAATTTTGAATTTTTGTGTGAAAATGACAGGTCATAGTACCTATTTATAGGAAAATCCTCATTTATGACCCGCAATAAATGTAGTTATGACAGTTGGTGGAGTTGTTGAGTGCGGGAAGTGCAGAGCATGCAATGCAGAAAGACCCAAGGCTTCATCGTTGATGAGCGGCTGAGAGATAATCGGCAAGGAAGAGTGTGGAACCCGCCATGCAGGTGGACACCCTGGGTCAACCATAGTTTAAACAATGAACAAAGAATGATGAGGCACAAAAGGAATCTCGCATCTATGGACCCATAGGACGTGGAGTATGCCAGAGGAAAGGACTGAGGGAAGTCCGCATGGGAACTCCTGCAAGGGCTAGGGACTTAGAAAATTTTAGGTGGAAAATTTTAGTCAACTAAAGAATGGTGACTTTATGGCTCTTGACCACTTGAAGCTCAAAATTAGGGGCACAGAAAATGAGGCAAAGGAAAAAATTGACTCAGTGAAGGTGAAAGGAGAGAGGGGGTCCCCGATCTAAATGGGGCGTGTGTGCTATAGGCACAACAAATGGTGAATCTTCTTGGAGAACACTCCCAAGCGTTTTAAGGGTAAAGATTCATTTAGAGCCCAGAATCTCTGGTTTCACAGACCAAAAGCCAGTTACCATAAGTGAACTAGGAACTCAAAGGAGGAGGGGATCCTTAGTTGAATAGAGTCATGGGGATATCTCATAGGTGTGTGCATAGTGAGTTCTTTCCCTTTATTCAAAAACCATAACAAATAGTCATTAATTAGTCAAGGCAAGCTATGTAAGTTGTCTAAACCCAAAAGTAACCTAGACATTGCTCCACTACCATTCAAGTGTCCATAGCCCCGATGTAGTTATCGCTATGACCCGATGAACATTTCTCTATTGCCAGTCAGGAATCCATGTCCCCGATAGAGTTGTCTGCACACCCATACAGATTCTTGTTTTGACACTTTTCTTTTCTTTTATGATATTTTCTTTTTGGCACTCTTTCTTTTTGCTCAACTATGTAAGCATTGAAGCTTACTATGGGTTTGGAATTGCAGTGGTCACTGGAATAGACTTAGGATTTTTGACTTGCTAGAACCTCATAACAACTATTGTACAATTCATCAAAAACATTTAAAATGTGTTTTTCGCACGTGATGTGATCTAAATGTGACAAGATTCAACCAAGGGTTCTATCCTAGGTCAAGCCAGAGTTCAAGTATGGAAACCTGCTTCATGGGAGTGGTCATAAATTAATGTAAGAGCGGGAAACAAAGTAGGTCATCTAATATGCCAAGGATAACCACCACATTAAGAATGAAGGAACACCCTCAGCAAAAACAAGAGCTGGGAAAGCAAGCAGAAATGAGACAACAGTGAGGCAGGAAAGCAAAAGAACCTAAACTAACCTATGTATCGCTATATACAAAAGACGATCCTGAAAGGCTTAGGAAAGGAAATAATTCTTGAGGTGTTGTCTATTAACTAGCAACGGGACATCCTCTCCGATGAGTGTTTTGAGGTGAAAGGAATTATCTATTAAGATTTCTAAAATCTAAAAGGGGCCAAGCCAGAGCTTGTCGAATTTTTCATGTCCCCCTTTCTTTCCATGGGCCTTGTCCCAATAAAGGACTAAATCAGCAATCCTAAAGGCCTTTACTTTGGCTCGATGACCAAACCATCTTTTTACTACGCCCTAGTTTTTGGAAAAAAATTCAATTTCTCTATCACAAAATTCTTCTAGGTACAACAACTCAACTAAACGGGCTTCTTGGCGATCTCCTTCCTCATAGTATGTGTTGATAAACTGGAGCATGGGAATCTTGAGGTGGAAAAGAAAGATGGGCTCTAAGCCATAGATGAGATGAAATGGGAAATCACCCACAACAGCCTTATGGTGTGTAGGATCTTCCCAAAGGGCAAAACGCAGCTAGGTGTGCCAGTCTTTGGGATTCCTATCAAAAAACTTCTTAATCACAGATATCAGATTTTTATTTGTTGAATCGACTAGGCTATTTCCTTAAGGGTAATAATTGGAAGAAAGTTTAAGCGCTATCCCATAATTGAAACCCTAACTAGCAAATTTAAGCAAGGAAAAGGCGGGGCCATTATCATACACAAGGAAAAATGGACAGCTAAAGCAATTCAAGATAAAACTTTCTAAAAAATTAATAACCTTAGTAGTACATTGCCTACATGCTATTGCTTATGTCCATCTAGTACAGTAATAAGAGATGGTTAGAATGTACCTATGGCCTATAGAGGATGGTGGGCTTACCGGACCAATGAAGTCGAGTCCCCACTGAGCGAACGGCCTTACCTCCAGGACTGGTTGCAGTGAAACAACAACACTTCTTTCTCTGGTAGCAGCAGTTTGAAAAATGTGATAGGTTTTGACATGGTTATGTGCATCTTTAAACATTGTTGGCCAATAATACCTAGCCTACAGAATCTGGTGAGCAGTTGAAGGGCTGAATCTGTGGCCAGTGCCAATTTTTTCATGAAACTCTTTGAGGACTCTAGCTGCTTCTTCTTTTCCAAGGCATCTAAGATAAATTCCCTCATGGTTTCTTTTGTATAACATAGATCCTTGCAGCATGTAGTTGTTTCTCTTTAGTCTTAGAGAACGCTTTTTCACTCCTTGCAGCCGACACCAGCACTTGTTTTTCAACAAATAGTAGACAATGTCATCGTACCATTCTCCAAGAGAAACATCTTCCAGATGGTATTGTTGCACGATGAGTTCAGGTCCTACTTCAGTTATCGTTTCATCTATTGTTCGAGTGAGGTTCTGCCCTTGGACCAACTTCATGGGTTGAATCTCCATGTCATATTCCTATAATAAAGTGACCCATTTTTCTCTCCTTTCTCCCAATTCATTTTGCATTAACAAAGTTTTGACTGTCAGATCAGGCACAATTGCGAACACCTTATTACGCAAGATATAATACTAGAATTTCTTAACTCCTCTAACCAAGGCATATGCTTTCTTTTCAACATTATGACACCTTAACTTTGCATCATTCAATGGAGTGCTCATGAAGGCAATAGGGTGCTCACTCCCTTCATCATTTTTTTGCATCAATATGCTAGCACAAGAGTGATCTGAAGTGAATGAGTAGATATAAAATGGCTTTAGATCATCTAGGCTGACCAGCACTAGTGCATCAACAATTGCTTTCCTACTTTATTTGAAATCTTGCTTGGCTTCGGGTGTCCATTCCACTTTGGCATCTTGCTTCAACATAGAATTCAATGGCTTAACGATTTCTGGAAATCCCATGATGAATTTCCTGATGAAGTTGATCTTTCCAAAGAAATATTTCAATTCATTCTTGCTGCCTAGAAGTTGAATTTTTAGTATAGCTTGGATGCATTTGTGTTCTATTGAGATTCCCTTCTCTAAGATCACATGTCCCAACAACTTGCCTTATGTAACTCCAAAAATGCATTTCTTCGAATTCAAGAAAATGTCAAACTCTCTACATTTCTAGAAGACCTTACACAAATTAGAGACATGGTCTCCTCTTTTCTTTGAAAACATGGTTAGATCATCCATGTATATGATGATGCATTTTCCAATTAGGTCCTTGAAGGAAATATCCATTGCATGCTGGAAGGTTGTGCCAACGTTGATTAACCCAAACGACATTCTTTTGTATGCGAAAGTTCCCCACTTTGTGGTGAATGTTGTTTTGTGCCTATCTTCGTACTATACCATCACCTGATTGTATCATGAGTATCTGTCCAAAAAGGACATCATTTGAGATCCATTGACTATTTTCAATACCTCATCCAATGAGGGTACTAGATAATTGTCCTTTTCTGAGGCCCTACTTAAGTTTCGTAAGTCTATGAATAATTTGATTTCTCTATTCTTCTTTCTAACCAAAACCATATTTTCCACCCATGTGGAGTGTCTAATCGGGAAGATAATGTGGGCAGACAACAACTTCTAAACTTCTTTGTAGATGATAGGCTCCAACATGCATTAATTGGGCGTTGATGTTGTTGAAAAGGCCTCACATCTGGCTTGAGAGGGATGGTATGAGTAATGATCGAGGTATCATATGTCTTCAAGTCCTCATAGCTCCAAGTAATCACATCATGATCCCTTTCCTTTCTTCTGGTGTGCACACTTTTCTGATGAACACATTCTTAACTTCTTCAGTCGTTCCTAGGTTGTGAGCATCACATTGATTATCAATTGAATCCTTCTTTGTTTGTTGATCTTGATCCCTTATCTGATCCAAGTCAAATATTCACTCCAAGTGAACCATACCTCGTGGTATCATGTTTTTTTTGAGGTTAATAACCCCTTCTATGTCTAGTTCAGCTTCTTCAAGCTCTGCCTCATCAATGATTTGGGTAGCAAAAACATCGAAGCTTGTGATGAAATCCAAGATATGCTTGTCATCATTGAATACTTGAAAGTTAGTAACATTGTCTAGCACTAACGGGGTAGAGGTAAGCTCTATAGTAAACTTCTTCAATATAGCTAAGGAAAGGGGTTGAAGGGTACTAGCTGCCTGGGCTAGGGTATCAGCAATATGAGTAATGATCAAGGTATCATATGTCCTCAAGTCCTCATAGCTCTATGTAATCACATGATCATACGTGTGTACAACATCAATGATCCTTTTCCTTTCTTCTGGTGTGCACACTTTTCCAATGAACGTGTTCTTAACTTCTTCAGTCATTCCTAGGTTGTGAGCATCACATTTATTATCAATTGAATCCTTCTTTATTTGCTGATATTGATCCCTTATCTAATCCAAGTCAAATATTCTCTCCAACTGAACCATACCTCATGGTATCGTGTTTGTTTTGAGGTTAATAAACCCTTCTATATCTAGTTCAGCTTCTTCAAGATTTTTGTCATCAATGATTTGGGTTACAAACACATCAAAGCTTGTGATGAAATCCAAGATATGCTTTGTCATCATTGAATACTTGAAAGTTAGTAACATTGTCTAGCATTGACGGGGTAGAGGTAAGCTCTATAGTAAACTTCTTCAATCTAGCTAAGGAAAGGGGCTAAAGGGTACTAGCTACCTGGGTTGGGGCATCAATAGTATTATTTTTTCTTTGAGGGATCAACTGAATATTAAATGCATCTAGTCCTTCTATAAGATCCCACACTCGATGCCTATAATTTTCTAGTCTTCTATCATGAAAAGAATATAGTTTCTTGACTTGTTTTACCACTAGCTCAGAATCACCAAAGACTTGTAACATCTTAACCTTCTTTCTTAGTGCCATCAAGAGCCCATGAACTAGTGCTTCGTATTTTGTGACATTGTTCATACAATAAAATTGAAGTTTGTGAGAAGAAAAAATTGTCTTACCCGTGGGGATGATGAGCTCGAATCCTGCTTCAGCTCCTTGCTTTGATTTGGACCTTTCAAAGCGCAACATCCAAAACCTGGAGGAATCTTTGATATTAGATCCAATGGAGCTCATTTCCTTCCTTCGTGGTATATTTGCTTTAGCAATTTTGGGAGACTGCATGGGTTCATCATGGCTTTAGTTTGGCTGCACTGTTTGGAGTTCCCCCTTTGGGGTGACTTGTCACTTAATATGTTTGATTGTTGTTTGGGATAGGAAACATTCAAATTCTAAGTGGGAAGCATTGTGTACCCTACACGAACTAGGTAGGAGGAGCTCCTGAAATACCATTTTTGCTCCTAGATTGAGCCGATCTTGCACACATTTATGCATAAACTCCTGGAATCCATCTAATAGTCCAAGATTAGTATCCTCGTAGGATTCTTCGTCATTTGATTCTATAATCATTTCCATACTCTTAGGTGTGTTGGTTAAGTTGGTAGGTGGACTGCATAATACAAGTGTAAATGGTGATTTTGGTTTGCCCCTCACAATGCTTTACTCCTCCTAGGGTTTTTCACCTAAAAGGAGAAAGGGGATTGAAAGGGGTGCCAAAATGCAAAGGTTTACACTCAAGACTATGTTAATGAGATGTATTATTCCTAATTAAGATATCCTAATGTTTTTATTTGAAATTAAAATGATTTAATGATATAAAACTATGAAAATGTAAAGTGCTGGAAAACACAATGTGATATGCATAAATGCCTAAGAATGCAACTAAATGATGAAATAACATAACAGAATGGAAGAGGTGCACCTAGAATCAGAAGTTTGATGTTGGAAGATTTTGGAATCCTAAAAAATTGACTGAAATGTTGACCGGGACACTTGAGCCAGTCTAGGCAACTTAGTCCCATATTCAGGAAACTTTGTCGAAATAGGAATCTGCCAAATGGGTGTCCAGAAATGTAAAAATTAGTTTTTAGGCCAGGAAGTGGGACTAATTTTCCCCTAGTGGAAACTTAGTCCTCTTGTATATTTTTGGAAATTCAGGACAGAATCTTGTAGTCTCAAGTCTACACTTCCTTTTCTAATAGGTGTTTGTACTTGATTCTACAAAAAATGGGGTAGAAAGTCTCTCTAAGCTTGAATTAGGGTTGTCTTGACTTGATTGACTTTTTCCACTTTTTTATCACTTTTCAACACCTATTTCTTGACAAATTTGCATACAAAAGTCACATGCAAAAGGGGAAAAATGGTTGAGGGTTAGAGAATAGGGGTTTGCCTTGGTCAAACCCCACTTTAGTAATCAAACCCTAAACAATGAAATGAGATGAAAAGAGAGTGATAAATAGATAGCATGCAAATGCAAAATGTCATAAACTTACCACACCATTGATGCTTAAATCTGAATATGTCCAATGAAGAACTCCAATAGCTTGACTTGATAATGCTTGATTTGCTTGAATGCTTAATGAGTGCAAAAGATTGCAAGTGATTTGGAGATAGATGATTGTAGGAGATGTGAGATGTAAAATGAGGTGAAAAACCATTATTTATACTTGATTTTACTTAAATTTCCTGAAAGTAACACATCATAGGCCGACCTCAAGGGTTAGAGGACAAAATCTCCTAGAAATTTAAAATCATTTTGAGTTTTGTGCTAAAAAGGACAAAGTCACCCCTATGGGCGACTTGGTCCCACTTAAGCAATTAAGTGGGTGTCAGGAATTTTGAAGCCTTAAATGTTGTTTAACAGGGATATCCTTAAAAACACACTTGAAAATGGTTGGAAAGTGTATTAAGGGGTCATTTAAACATGAGAAAGGGTTGAATTAGTAAAATTAAGCCTAGAAAAGCATGAAATCTTGTTACAACACTTCAAAATAGGATTTAATAAGTGATGAAAAGGTGATTTTTAGGTGAATTGTAATGAATAGAGTCTAGAAAAGTGTAGATTTTTTTTACAACACCTTCACAAGACACCATAATTTAAATGTTTAAGCCCTAATGTGAATGTTTTGACCACATTAAAACATTATACCCAAGCAAAAATAAAGCCAAAGCTATAAAAATGTCAACTATACATTTTTTGGTGACACAACAAGAACAACCTCGTCAACCACTTCCTCTAGGAATTCTTGCTCATCTTGATATGCCACAGGACAATAGTTTCCTAGTTTTGTTTTAGCAAACAACACATCATTTGTTTTATTTTATTCCATGATCATGAACTTCATGTGAGGCTCTCGATCAATATGGATCTGGTTTGGCAACCCTTTCCACAATAGCCACAAGTGAGAAAAATATGTTGTAGCATATTTGTTCAATGCCCGATTGAAATCCCTTCCTAATATGATTCCATACGTGTCAGGGATATCTAAAACTTGAATGTCAATCACCTATTGCTCCCTCGGATCAACAACAATCTGCATGGGTATCTTGTTGATTTCTTCGACAATGTTCACCTCTGTCTTGTCCAACTAGGTCACCTTCCATCGGGAGGGAGTTAGAACTATTCCTAGAGCTTTGCATACTGCTAAAGGTATAATGTTGGCTAAGGCCCCTAAATCAAGCAGGAAATTGTGCAAATTCTTTCCAAATATTATGATGGTGGTTAGGAAGGGAGGAGTCTCCAGCTTCCCTTGGAAGAACCCTACAGATACGTTAGCCTCAACTACTTGAGCTTTGTCCTTATCATTGGTTTTATCCCTGGTTTGTGCTTGATTTTTCTTTTTAACCATTTGCTTGCTTGCTTATTGATTTGGAGGTTGATTTGTTTTCTTTCCTATAATTTCCTTGATTATAGGCTCATTTTGTGAAGTGTCAAAGGAGACTCTTTTAATAAGTACTTCTTGGGTTGGTTTGGATTAAGCAGTCCCATTAAGCATCCTAAATAAGGCATTTCTTACTTTTGGGAATCTAAGCAATTCAAAAGCTGACAGGCTCAATTTAACTTTCTTAAATTCTTCTACCACATATTCCCCCATTTTCTCAATTTTTGGCTCAAAAGATCTATCTTGAGAGGAGCTAGCAAGCTTACTTTGAATTTGGTTTTGTTGCCTATTCTTATTGAAGTACTGGGTGCGAACATAAGGGTAGCCTAGGTTATTACTAACATTTGGGTCAGGTGGAGTGTTGAAGTTATTAGGAGGGGTATAGGTCATAAAAGGACCACCTACTTTCTTGTTCCTCAAGTTATAAGGGGTTTCCTTTTGATGGAACATTTGAACCTCATCCTCGAGTGTCTCCTCCTCATCTATTGGACCATTTTCTACTGAATCAAAGAGCTAAGATAAAGATTTTTCATCGCTTACCTCCTTTGCTTATTCATTCTTTGGGTCAGCAGTTTCCTTCCGAGTACATTGCTTTCACTTTGCGGGAAAGGAGCTTGATTAACCACCAACACCAAGGAATCATATGGTTCAGATGGAACTATGTCTCTGCATCCCACACCATTGACTGCATTCTAGACTTCCACTTGGAAAATTTTTGCTGCTGTTTGGAACTCTACACAGTCCAATTTGAAGTGCCTATTTGTTTTGTGAATGTGGCACCATCCAGATAAAGCCACTTTTGCCAAGTACACCCTGCTTGTCATCTTATCAGCATTAACTAGTTGATCAAGAGGCGTGGGCACACCTCCATTGTTTGGCCTCATGTTCCATGTGTGATTCAGTCTTTGTGAAGGCCTTCTCTCAAATCCTTCACCTAAATTTTGACCTCTCTCATAATTTTGTCTAGAGGAAGCACCTGCATCACGGTTATCATGGTTATCTCGATTGAGATTAGCTTGGATACTCCTTTGAGAAACTTGTAGTTGGTTATTTTGATTCCTCAAATGTGTCATTTCTATTGATAGTTTCTTCACTAATTTTTTCAACTCATCGATCTAGTCTTTCTTGGTGCTATTCAATTGTGAGGTTGAACTCTGAATGAAGACCGACTGTACTGCTTGTTGATTCTGCTAAGAAAATGGAAACTTGGAGCTTTGCAGGTATGCAGGTACTTGAGGCTGCTAAGGTTAAGCTTATTGTTGTTGTAGCTATAAGTAATGAGACATTGGAGGCTCCTGATTCAATGGCTACCTTGGATGAGGCACTATTGGCAACTAAAATATTGATTCATCATTGGTGTTTGATGGTCCAAGGCATGGGTAAGCCCTTGGATCTGTGTTGGATGGGAAACTGGCCCCAATGATAGTAGTGGACCAGCAATGTGTTGTCCTAAATCGGTGCTTGTTGTGATTTCTTTTGCATAGGCATCCACCAACCTACCAAGCGGCAGGTGCATTCTCTTCACCAGTGCGGAAGTGAGATTATCCAAGGCAACATAGTACACCAATCGAGTAGAGGGATAATCAACCATGTTGGGTGGCTGCAACTTCATGTAGGCTCAGTGGAATTGATCATTAAAAGAACTGATTGGTTCATTGACTTCCCTTCAAACGGACATGAATTGTTGATATAACTCTAAGGGGCTAACCAGGATCTTCAATATCTACAAGAATGTGTTCTTTAATTGATCCCAAGTGGTGATGGATCCTGTCGACAGATGGATGTACCAATAAAAGGCCTCTTCCCCCAAGGAGTAGGGAAAGAACCTGCAAGCCACATCTTCATGTCCTATTTGCATATCCTTCATGGATGTTTGGAAGATCTTAATATGTTCTTCAATTGTCCTTTGTGGATCACGAGGATGGAACTTAGTGCAAAATCCTTTCGGATTCTTTGGCATGTCATGATAATCATTAAAGGATAGAGGAAATGGGTTAATACCCAACCAAGCGATGATGGGAGGTGGAGGATGCACTGGCTATGTTATAGTTATTTGGGGTTGCAAAGGCACAAAAGTAGTGGTTGGGGTAGCACCTTGCAGGCGAAGTGCTAGGATAGGGGCAACGCCTTGGCTATGGGAGGTGAAGAGGTGGAAAGCAGCTTGGAGTGGTTGGGAACAAGAAGGTGTTTCCAAAAGTGAAGAGGAAGAGTGGAGTGGATGGATGGATGGAGGGAGATGGTAAGGAAGGAGGTGAAGTAGGTTAAGTGGGTGGAGCTGAGGTGGATGCTTCCCCCTTCTTGGCACTCTTAGTCTTGGTAGGGGGTGGTAGCTCTTGAAACTCCCCTTTATCTGGTGTAGATCTTAACACTCTCTAGAACCTTTGACGGGAGAAGGAACCAATTCGATCTAGCCTAGCAAAAGGGTTTCCCTCCTAGTACCAATTTTTTTGATGGGTGTTTTTGCACTTCTCAACACAATTTGCACACAAGTGCACTGCCTCTCTCGAAAGATAACTTCCTACAAACAAGTTGCAGAAAATTATCCCAAGGTCTCTCGGCTGTCAGGTCATGACTTGAAAAATAGCTCAATTAATTAATGTGATTTGTTGGTAATCACAAAGGGAATTTACGGTTCACTTTGTTTGGAAGGAATTGGATCTTCAAATGGAGTTTTGTGAAATTTTGGAATGAGGTGTAGTTGCTGCAAGTTCAAAAGGAAAATGGATAGAAGGGTTCCTAGACCTGCAACTGATGTTGAATAGTGGCAATGGAGGATGCTTCAGTGGAAAACCTTCCCAAAACCAAGTTCCACTTAACCAAAATAGCTTACAGTCTCATGAAACTAGTGCTATCTTCTGGGGTCTACAAAATTTCAGCTATCCATTCACCATGAAACATGAATAATAGATGAATTTTAAGTGCAACAATAAATTAATGTTTAGACTAGCTTTACACTAATGTTCATCATCAATAAATAGCAAAAAGAATGAACATGAAAGGCATCAACACTATAGCATTCTTCACTATCAACGTGCAACATGAACTAACTACTAAAAGCAACTTGAAGTACTTAGAACAACAAAACTAAATTCTAATTTTGAGAAGATGAATCATGCAACATGTAAAGAAACACAAGAATCCACCAAAGCAATGCAATTCTCATTAAAAAAATTGTAGCATGTCTTTACACAACTCAACTCTCTCTGCAAATGAGAGGAGACCCCTTTTTATAGTTTTCCAAAAGTGAAATGAATGGATAGTATTTACTTTCATTGTGTGGCCAAGATTCATTTTACATTAGGGTTTCACCTACCCCCAAAATTTAACATGATCAAAATACACTTTTGTCTTTTCTCTATTTTGTCCTCTAGTGGCTCTAACATTGTAGCAGTTTTGTCTTCTAGTGACTGCCATCTTTTTCCAACTATACTGTTAGAAACTCATCATCAATCACTGGCTTCCCTGCATTCTTTTGAAGGGTGGCATATTCCAAAAATTTCCCAATCAGAACCTAGAGCTTATCCCACTCCATGATGTCAGATTTGAGGATTTGAAAGGCCAGCCTTTTGAATCTCCCCATGATTTGCTCCTAATGCTTGGTGCATCTAAACATGGCCTTGATTACCTACTCGGACTGTGTAAATTCTCTTGTAGCAAAGTCCATGAAATCCGGTGTCAATGCATTTGTAGCCCCTTTCTCCATCTTCTTACGAAAGAATGGTATAATTTTCTTTGGATCCAGCTCCAGGGTGGGCATGTCATAATCGGTTATTGTTTTAAGGTAGTCCTCACTATCAGTTATGTGCTCCATAACCCATTCAAGTTAAAGGTTGAATTCATGCAATACCCTTTCCAGGACTTCCCTTCTATGATTCAAGCCCATTTTCCAGGTCTCTACTAGGTAGTGACCATCTCTTACCAGCCCTAATTCCTTTTCCCATGTCTTCTTGGGCATCTTAAGAATGGCCTCGAGCTTAGGATATGTGATCCTATACATATCGATGAATCTGTGACACGTTTTCTCTGTGGCTTCCAGCTGCTTTTGTAAATCCATGAATTTGTTGAACATTCAGGAAGCGTGGTGGATGCCCATGTCACCATTGTAGATCACTCATTGGAACAAATCCACAATGGTCTTGGTCCAATTTTTCATTTTCTCAATTTTGTTGAGCTCTTCTTGGGAGAGAAGAGTGGACACGGATGATGTTGTCAGAGCCTCTTCTTCTAAGGACGTCCATTGTTGAATATAGGCAACGAGATCCGCCACCTATGCTTTTAGTTCCTCTTTAGAAGATGGATCCTTGTTCATTTTCTACACAATCGTTTCCACTAACCCTTGGAACTCATCAATCTTCTGATCTTTGGTTGTCAAACCCAAGTTGATTTTCAAGATGTTATAACTAGCTCCTTCACCTTTATCTATCCCAGGGGTAGCAATTTGTATTGTTCTTAATCTAAAGGCATCAACTGTGATGTGTGAATGAACTCTCGGATTCTTCTCCTTTCTTGTCTTCGTATGGGCTCTAGCCAATATTGCTTTGAGTCTAGCCTTTGGATCAACAATTGCAGGGGATTTCTTTTTTAGTTGCCTCTCTAGCCAATCAGGCACTTGGGCTTATCCTTTGGGTGATTCGTGATAACCTTCCTCTCTTTGTTCATGTTGAGGTTGTTCCTCTTCATGGCCTAGAGCTTCTTGATCTATTCTCTCTTCTTCATTTGAGTCCTCAATCTATGTAACCTTTTCTCTGTCTCACTCAGTGGAGGTTGTATTTTCTTTAGTGAGATCTTCCTTTTGGGATGCCTTCCCTTCTTCTTGTTTGAGCTCGGCATGATGCTTAGGCTCAAGGCTCTTCTTCGGTACATCTTTTTTTCCTTTTTCCTTCTCTTCACCCTCCTTTTAAGGATGCACTTCTTCTTCCTAAATGCGGCCCTTTTCTTAGCCAATTAGTGGAGGCTCTTCGACTATCTCTACATTGACATCAGTGTTAATCTTTTCTTTAGAATGGTGCTCCTCAAATTTAGTTGTAGACACCTAAAAATGACCTAGGCCTGCAAGCTTCGGTTTTACCACTTTCATCCTAGCATAATTATGTCATTTATTTATGTCCTTGGTCCACATTCGACTATTGATTAAATAATTCATGATTATTTAATTAATTCATGTCCTTTCATTCCTCTTGATTATTAAATAAATAAATTGCATTTATTTATTAAATACGTCATTAACTGTCTAAGTCTTTCTTTAATTAAATAAATTTCTTAATTTATTTAATTCCCCTTTGTCATTTAATTCTTCTTGATTATTAAATAAATAAATAAATTTATTTATTAAACGTCACTAAGTCTTAATTAAATAAATTGATTAATTTATTTAATTAATTAGTCTTATCTCCTAAATTAAATAATTATATTTAATTATTTAATTGTCAATTTAATATTCTTCTCATTTTAAATAAATTAAATTATTTAAAATGTCATGTCAATCTTAACTGTTAGTCCTTTTTGATAAATAATCTAAAAAAGATGATTTATTATCTCTCAAAATCATTATTTTGAATTAATTTAATTCAAATTAGTAATTAATCTTCCAAAAATCAAGCAATCGGGCAGATTCTTGATTTTTCAAATCTTATCTTCAGTTCATATCTTATCTCTTTGATTTTTTGAATCTTGCAAATCAGGCAATCTTATCTTCTTGATTTTTCAAAAATCTTTATTTTCTAATTAATTTGTCTCATTTATTCTCCACCGTCGATCCGATTTTATTTTGACCGTTCGATTAAAGATTTTTCCCTAACCCTAATTAGGGATTCTCAAGTGTAATCTGGATCGTTCATTTCATTGATTTATCTCGTCCGTCCATTCGAAATGGCATTTTCTATAAAATGCCATCTTCTTCTCATTTTTCGAACATGCACATTTTGACATTTTGCATAGTTATTATAGGCATTTGCTTTCACACTTAAATCTCCATAGACAATTTCATTATTTATTATTATAGTCATTTAATCAAGGCATAGGCATTGTCAATCATAGGCTTTTAAACATAGGCATTTAGATTTTGAGTAAATCCTTCAAAACTTGCTTTAGTCTTGTCATTTGTCATAATTGCTCACGAATCTGAGGGCAACTTTATTTACTGCAAGCTAGGAGGTGTAACGAAGGTGAACCATGGAGGATGAAGATTCTGGGTAATATCGTTCATATTTGTTTTCATCACTTTTTCCTTTGTGCTTCGTTATTTCAATGGATTTTAGTGTTATTGATCTAACCATCTAACAAATCTGATTTTTCCTTTGATTACATTGGTGAACCCGACATTTTGTAGAGAAATTTGTGTGTGTTCTTGTTTGCTTTCACTGTTTTGCAGGTTACAGCCAAGACGTCATACGAAATCCCGTCACCTTCATTAGAGCACAGAAAAATGGGAAAATAAAATATTTTCAAACAGTTTCTGGGTTTTGTAGATCTCTCTCTTAGCTTTCCAGAACATCAAATGGTTTTAAATTTCGTTGAGATTTGAGAAAGTTATGGGAATTTTAGTGATCGCAGTTTTTTTCAATTTAATTTTTAAACCCGCGTTTTTCTTTTGTCTATAACATTTTTTTTGTGTAGAATTGTGGAAAAAATTTTCTAAGTTTTGAAGGTCTATCATTTAGCTTTCCATGGATATCTACCACTTAAAATTTTGTTAAGTTTTGAGCAAGTTATCGCTATTTTAATTTGCTGCTGTCATTAATGTTTTATTTATTTATTTATTTTTTGTGTTACTAATCTTCTCTTGTAGCATGTGGTGATCCCCATTCGTGTGTCGAAGACCATTGATTAGAGAGATTACTAATTCATTATTTGCAGATTCGAATGTCGAAGACAAGATAAACAAACATTGTGCTTGTTTTTCTTTCATAGATTAGCAAACATTTGATTTTGGTGCATATAAAAAGAACACATGTCTTCTTTGATTGATTGTGCTTGCAAGATGGTAGGTGAGTATGCTCTCACTTGGTGAAAACCTCGTGATCAGAAAACCAGACCCATCTTTATTTGTTAATTACCCTTCACGATTCGGTATATCGGAGTATCCTCTCCTTGCGCATTCGTGCGATCCTGGGGTGTAAGAAACAGTTTAGAAACTGGGCCTGTTCTGGTGGGAAAAAGTACTCACCCCAGGATGACTCAGACCGGTAGCACCCTGACACTGAGGGACTTCCAGCCGGTATATAAAAGTGGGTTCTTGGGGAAAGCCCAAGAATCACGAGCATGGTTCCGACGAGATGGATCCGAAAGGGGACTCTCGCCGCATGGATCACGCCCCACGAACGGAATGCCCAAATTAAAAACCTCTTGTCTTAGTGTCCAACCGTTCTATTGGCCGTTGCTTGGTATAGTGCAGGGTACAGTATCATGCCCGAAGACACTCACTACTGATCCCCTTGAGTAGAGATAGCAATTCTTGGGAAGTCACTACCCAAGAATTCAAATTTGGTGTGCTCGAATGACGTTAATGAGCCGTGGAGGGGAGCCAATGCCACCAAAATTCTAAGCTATCCGCTCTCGAGAAGGAAAGGTGTTTATCACCAATCCGGGGTATATCGGTGGGCTATACCAAGTATACAAACCCTTGGCCTATTGGCCTTTTAGGATTGTACTTGTCTTATGTGTGTTTGTTTACACCCAAAACATTGTGCTTGTCAAGTGCTTGTTGGATTTTTTCAAACATTATACACAATATTCACAAATCTGGACACAAACAATCGACCTTGGACAACTCAGACTTTTCAACAAGACATCAAAACACAATCTCAGTCCTCATTTTGAACTTAGACTTGGTATTGTCCATCATAGTCCTCATTTGGTATCTAGACTTGGCATTGGTCATTTTCCTTAGTCAACATCTTCATTGTCACCTTAGCATTTGGCATCCTTTCTTGACCAATTTTATCACCTTGCATTAGTCATTTCCCTTAGAAAAACATCATTATCACTCTGCATTTAACAACATCATGACATCCACCACCTTGTCTTCCCTTCGCCAAGATATGGATAGGCTTGCTAGTAAAATTGAATACGAATTACTCTGTAGAGGTCAATACCAAGAAGCCTCAGACTTTAGGAGACAATTTATCCAAGCCGAAAATCAAGGTCCTTCATACCAACAACCCATCAGTCCTAGTCCTCCGTCCATCTACCCTCACTACCAAAATTCACTCGACATAAATCCTACCATTAATTCACAACAAACGTCCACTTATCACCCTTATCCTAACCTTGACAAGGGAAGCCAACTGTCCAATAGTTCATTCCAAACCTCCATGTCATATTCTGACTCTTCACCTATTAATCCCATCCAAGTCTGCATCCCTTATCAACCATCTACAACCTCATGTCAAGTCCCCACATCATACCATACCGATCCGGTCCAAGTCTCCATGTCCTATTTCAATCAACCTTACACCAATCCAGTCGAAATCTCCACGTCATATCCTTGTCCTTCAATAGTTAATCCAGTCCAAGACTCCATGACATATCCAGTCCAAGTCCCCATGTCATACCCTTATCCTTCACATACTAGTCCAATGCAAGTACCCATGTCATATACTAGTCCTTCACATACTAGTCCAGTCCAAGTCCCCACATCCTATCCTAGTCCATCATTCATTAATCCTTTTCAAGTCATCCCCTCACAAGCCACATCTAGTCATGAAAATTTTGTCATTGCTCAAAGTCAAATCCCATTGTCTAAACTTGAGGATACATGTCAAAATGAAAGCCCAAAGCATAACCTTATAATGTCACCCTCATGTCAAGAACAAGGTAGTCCATCCCATGACCATATCTTAAACTCCATTCAGGGAGTCCTTCAAGACAATCATGACATCCAAAACATACCTATCCATGACAACCCCATCTTGGAACAAGACCCTACCATTGACCAAGAAGTCCAAATCCATGACAACCCCATCTTGGAACAAGACCCTACCATTGACCAAGAAGTCCAAATCCATGACAACCCCATCCTTGACCAAGACCCTACCATTGACCAAGAAATCCAAAACGATCTACTCCTTGACCTTTACGCCATTCATGATCAAACACTTTCCAATCCTATACAGGTCTCGACTATTGACAGTTTCCAAAATGAGACACTTGCCTCCATTACACACATAGACGATATTCCTCAAGCACAAGAGTATTCAAATATGGACATATTTGAAAATGATCAAGCTATAGCTGAATTTACTGGACTCTATGACACTGACCATAATGATGGCTTCGACATTTGTTTGGAAGCACCAACAGAATCATCTGAACCTGACATGTCACAAGATCAGACCACAGATATTAGTCAGGAATATGTCCAACAAGACAATGAAGCTAAGACACTTTATCACTTAGGGTCATCTGTCTTTGTTAGAGCAGGCTTTCTCGCAAATGAAAATATTACAAGTGATAGTATCCACATACCTAATGATGGGTTAGCATCTTGCTTTCAAAACAATAAATACCCCATCGCAAATAGAATCTGTCAAAGCATGCAATATCAAGGCAAAGGACTAGGCATACATGAGCAAGGCATTCTAGAACCAATACAACTTCAGGAAAATTACAGACATCAAGGTCTTGGTTATTCCTCAGATAGCAAATCAAACGATGCCAGTGGTACCTCCTCAATACTAGGGGCAACCTTGTCAAATACAAACATCAAAATGGAGTCCATGAGAAATCTTTGTCATAAGATTGCTGCCAACACCCCCTCCACCCACACCATAAACCATCATTCTATCATGAATCAACCTCCCTTTTGGAACCAACAAAAACAAAAGTCTTACAAGTCAAAAGATCATAATCAAATGTCAAAGGCCATTGAATCAAACAAAAAGACAAGTGGACAAATAAAATTAAAATGGATCCCAAAGAAAGATGGATCAAACAAAGACACCAAGTCAAATACAAAAGTCAATCACAATGTGGAGCCACAATACAAGAGGACTCCCACATATAACATATGTCCACCTCCTTCAAAATGGTCATCAAATAAGGCATATAAAACTGTTGGTTCCAAACACCATCCCTCCAAAATCCGTCATCCACCATCCCAAGTTTGGAAAATAAAAAGTGATTCGTCCAAATGTCCAAACAAATTTTCCACGTCTACCATCATTCGTCATAACCCTACATCTCGTTTAAAGTCCAAAAATCCCACGTCACAAATTCGTCACATCTTGGCAGCAACTCTTTACCACAAGGACTCTCATGGCACTCTATCGCGATGTGCATATTTTGATAAGGCCAACTCGAGTATCAGAAAGGATCACAATGACATCGATCAGTTGTATACAAGTGCTACGATCCTGACAAGACAACTCCTTCAGCAAGGTCATTATTGGCATATCATGGCACCAGTCTCTACATCGACACCGTCAATGGATTCAGAAAGTCAGTGGTTATCTAAAGCATCCAGGCTATCCACAAAATCATAAATACAAAAAAAAAATTAAAAAATTGTCACCCTGATGAAAACCTGGAAAACAGGTGTCTTGGTGACACCAAAAAAAATAAAAATAATCAAAAAGTCAAGAAAACAGTAAAGAGAAAAATTTCATCCAATGGTGAAAACCTGGCAAACAGGCGCCCTGGATAAGTACCATGATGAAAACCTGGCAAACAGGCGTCATGTGTAAAATAAATCATCTATGTGGACTCTTACACTTGGGGGCAAGTCGTCTCATTTCCCATGTCTTCCTCATGACATTGACATCCATCTAAGCCCTATCATTTCCATTCACATTCCCACTTACCTCAGTCTTGACATAAAACTGACACACATAAATCATGCTTTGGGAAAACTTTTGACATGTCTATCCGTTGGTCATACATTATTCATGAAACATTATGTCATTGACCGTCAGTCTTATTGTCCTCATACGACATAGTCCTTGAAAATCATATGACAATTCCATTAGTCTCATGTCTCATGTCTTTTACCAAGGCCACCTCTTATCCTTTCATGCCTGTCACCTATCTTGGCTTTCCCTTGTCAAATGGTCTAAGGATAATCATCATCCCATCTAGTCCTAACCAAGTCATTCCAAATGCAACAAGTCTAATCCATACAAGCACATTATCTAAAACATTACTTGACTGTGTTCCTGGCCTGGCTGTAGACCACGATACTTTCATCACATTATCATCATCGTCCTCACATTGTTTCGAGATGCGTCATTCCCACGTCAAACAACGTTGTCATCACATGTCAATTGGTATTTAGCTTGTGTAGGGGCACAATCATGTTTGTCCTTGGATTCTCATGTGTAGGCATCAGTCATATGCATTTGTCACGATCCTCTTAAACTTCAAAATCCAAAAAAAATCATAAAACGACAAAATGACAAAAACATCATAAAATGTCCTAAAAAAGACAAAAAAATCATATAATGTCCTGAAAAAAGACAAAAAAATCATAAAATGTCCTGAACAAAGACCTAAAAATCATAAAACGTCTTGAAGAAAACCACAACAAATCATCAGACCGCTCGATGAACACAAACGCAGTGTCATCTCTGGTCAAATTCAATCAAGTCAATTGGTCCATGTCATTGTCGAACTACGTTGTCTCTGCGCACTTGCTACGTAGGCAAGACTCACATTTTGAGTCCCCAAGACATTAGGTCAGTCCTTTTAGTTTTGTCAAAATAAAATCATGACGCAATCTTTGCTCATCAAGACAAAGTCATTGGTCGTGTCGAACTACAAGGTCTCTGAGTGCATGACGTAGGCAAGGCCATCTGTCGATGAGCCCCCGAGGCCGCACTAGGTCAGTCTATTAGGGTTCATGGCATCACACTGGCACACATGTCAAAAAGTCTTCAAGACAACATGAATCTTTCCCAAACGAACAAAACTCATCATGACAATCTCATCGGCACATCATCATGACATATCAAGGCAAGTCAAACTTAGTCAAAACAAGTCAAACTTAGTCAAAACAAGTCAAATTATCGCAACCAGTCAAACTATCAACTCTTGGTTACCTTTCAGATGGGTCCTTCTGAAGAATAACCTCTGTCATTGGTGCCTTAGGATGTGTCCTTCCTAGGCATTGTCCCTATCATTTGACATTTTCGAGGAATCCTTTCTGACACTTAAGGATCATTCCTCTCGACAACAACATTCTTTCAGATGTGTCCTTCTGAAGAACAAAACTCTGACATTGGTGCCTTAGGATGTGTCCTTCCTAGGCATCGTCCCTATCATTTGACATTTTCGAGGGATCCTTTCTGACACTTAAGGATCATTCCTCTCGACAACAACGTTCTTTCAGATGTGTCCTTCTGAAGAACAAAACTTTGACATTGGTGTTTTAGGATGTGTCCTTCCTAGACATCGACATTATTCAGGATGTGTCCTTCCTGAATATGGAAACCTTCGGCATTTGTCATCTTGGAATCATTGAAATTTACATTGACACATCAATGCACTCGGCATCTAGACACACTTGGCAAATACTTGGCATTCGTTTTTGGCTTTTTATCATGTTACTAGTTTTTCAGCGAGATCCCACTAAGTAGGATTTAGAGAAGCAACGATGTATCATGACATTTGTCTTGTCTTTTGACACTCATGTTACTAGTTTCTCAGCGAGATCCCGACAAAAGGATTTAGAAAAGCAGCGACGTATCATGATAATGGCTTTATCTTATTTCTTTCTGACAGTCATGTTGCTAGTTCCTCAAGGATGTCCTGGCAACAAGATTTAGAGGAGCAACGACGTTTCATGACTTGTCCTTTTTTTCTTTTTCTGCTTGTGGTTGATTATGACAAAGACTAGGGCAATAGCGCTCTTGGTATGAGTCATGATCTTCCTTGTCTGTGACTGCTTGTCTTATGTGATGGTACGACCTTGCACACCTTGATCTATGTCATATCATGGTGTTTCTTGGCCATCACAACAATTTGCCCAATGATGATTAAGAGCAATAAATACTAAAAGTTATATGGTAAGGTTTGAAGGATTTGGTCTAGGAACTAACATGCATCTTCTTTAGTCTTGTCATCTTCTCTCACCCATCTCATATAAGCATTGCATTCATGTCTTTTGCACTAAAATTTCTTCGTCTCTTCATATTCTAGTCTTCTCATTAATTTCGAGAGCACACCCATGTTCTTGGAACCCGTATTTCCTCTCAAGGGGGCATACCATAACCCTCCTTGTTTTTCTTCCTCATCTTATTTTGCACTGGGGCATATTTCTGACTTGTTTTATTTGTCACAATGCGACAAGTGACATTATGACAAAGAGGGGCAAAATGTAGACACCTAAAAATGACCTAGGCCTGCAAGCTTCATTTTTACCACTTTCGTCCTAGCATAATTATGTCATTTATTTATGTCCTTGGTCCACATTCGACTATTGATTAAATAATTCATGATTATTTAATTAATTCATGTCCTTTCATTCCTCTTGATTATTAAATAAATAAATTGCATTTATTTATTTAATTAAATACGTCATTAACTGTCTAAGTCTTTCTTTAATTAAATAAATTTCTTAATTTATTTAATTCCCTTTGTCATTTAATTCTTCTTGATTATTAAATAAATAAATAAATTTATTTATTAAATCGTCACTAACTGTCTTAATTAAATAAATTGATTAATTTATTTAATTAATTAGTCTTATCTCCTAAATTAAATAATTATATTTAATTATTTAATTGTCAATTTAATATTCTTCTCATTTTAAATAAATTAAATTATTTAAAATGTCATGTCAATCTTAACTGTTAGTCCTTTTTGATAAATAATCTGAAAAAGATGATTTATTATCTCTCAAAATCATTATTTTGAATTAATTTAATTCAAATTAGTAATTAATCTTCCAAAAATCAAGCAATCGGGCAGATTCTTGATTTTTCAAATCTTATCTTCAGTTCATATCTTATCTCTTTGATTTTTTGAATCTTGCAAATCAGGCAATCTTATCTTCTTGATTTTTCAAAAATCTTTATTTTCTAATTAATTTGTCTCATTTATTCTCCACCGTCGATCCGATTTTATTTTGACCGTTCGATTAAAGATTTTTCCCTAACCCTAATTAGGGATTCTCAAGTGTAATCTGGATCGTTCATTTCATTGATTTATCTCGTCCGTCCATTCGAAATGGCATTTTCTATAAAATGCCATCTTCTTCTCATTTTTCGAACATGCACATTTTGACATTTTGCATAGTTATTATAGGCATTTGCTTTCACACTTAAATCTCCATAGACAATTTCATTATTTATTATTATAGTCATTTAATCAAGGCATAGGCATTGTCAATCATAGGCTTTTAAACATAGGCATTTAGATTTTGAGTAAATCCTTCAAAACTTGCTTTAGTCTTGTCATTTGTCATAATTGCTCACGAATCTGAGGGCAACTTTATTTACTGCAAGCTAGGAGGTGTAACGAAGGTGAACCATGGAGGATGAAGATTCTGGGTAATATCGTTCATATTTGTTTTCATCACTTTTTCCTTTGTGCTTCGTTATTTCAATGGATTTTAGTGTTATTGATCTAACCATCTAACAAATCTGATTTTTCCTTTGATTACATTAGTGTTTTTACCTACATCTTTGAGCTACTAGGAAAACTCCTCTTCTAACTCTTGATCTGAGGTTTCTATTATGTATCTTTGGTTAAGAGCCTCAATATGCTCCTTTGAAGAGTATGACCTTTCCTCATTAGACGCCATCTTATCCAAGTTTATGTTTAACCTGCCCTATGGATGTTCAAAATAATCATATTTGAAAGGGTCCTTGGGCTCTTCAATTATGCCTTTAGCGACCTCCCTTTGCGCTTCTCCATTTCTTTATATATTTGCATAGTATCCTCCATCTTTGGTGGCTTTGTAGGTGGTGGAGGAAGAGGTAGGCCAGCAGCAATCTGGGCCTTTAAATATTTAACTGTAGGATTCATTATCACCCCAAAGATCTCAGTAGGTATACCTTGCATGTACTTTGCAAAAGCATCTGGAAGAGTGAGTGGTGGCATAGTAGTAGTGGAAACTGCATGCATTTGGGAAGATAGAGTAGGAAATGGAGGAGGTAGAGAGGAGGGCGATGGGGATGCAGTGGCCAAGGAGGAATCCAGTACCATTAAAGGGGTTGTTGGTGATGTGGAAGCGAAGTGAACTGAAATGTCTACAACGGGTGGAGATGAAATAGGCAGTACCTAAGATGCAAGAGGTGGAGGAGTGGAAATGATATCAGTAGTAGCGAGAGTGGATGTGGCAGGTGGTGATCATGGCCGCTCAATTTCTTCTTCTCCTTCATGTTGGGGGTCCTCCTAAATTGTAGGAATTCCACTTACAAACCATCCTATTTTCTTTACTTTCTTCGAAGATTCTCCCTCCACAATCTTCCAAGTGTACACTTTGTGCTTGGGATTGCACTCAGGAACATCCTTCCTTTTTTTTTGATCTTGTTGTTGGATAGGATTTGGGGACTTCTTTTTTTGGGGCAGCAGCTTCTCCACTATTAGTTTCACTCATGAGCTCATCCTTGAGCTCACCATAAGTTAGTAAAGCACCTTGCACTTTTAGCTAAGCAATTTGGGCATCTACCCTATGTCTTGTCTGGTTTTCAGCTAGTTGTGTCACTATATTGAGGTTAGTGGCCTCTTCTTCATCCTAGTCTATCAACGGTAGTGACAAGTTGGCCACAGCATTGAACCTCTCATCAACAATTGTATCATCTTCTTCTACTATTTGGTTGGGTACCAGAAATAGATTTATTGACCTCACAAATTAGGTTGTCAGCCTCATATATTGTCTCATCCACACTTCTTTATCATCTTGACAATTGGCCCAGAAATCTTCAACATGAGGAAAATGAGCATACTGTCTCCTGACCCATTTCTTTAATTTTCCATATGGGACCATTCTCCCTCGAGTTTTGTGAAGGTATAGATTGTAGTCTACCGACTCCTCTGAATATTCTGTGCACTGGGCTGTAGGACAGGCATACATTCCTTGCCTAAAGTTCAAGGGATATGGGATCTATGCTCTGTGTTTGTCACTCAATAGGGCATGGGTCTTTTACAGTTGTTGAGAAACCTCTAACAGGATCATGTGGTTGTTGTGCTAGCGCCACAACTTATAAGGCCTCTTAGAGAACCCCTATGTTCTAATGTATGTAAATTTTGGGAACTGTATGAACAGATACCCAAACCATAGCATGAAGGCTCTGGCGTTGTGAGACACTCTTCTTTTAAAGTCTCCCCCAAGGAGTCTAAATATTTTCCCAATAAAGGAATCATTTACCCTCTAGTATTTCATCTTGAAGTTTTTGTATTGCAACTAAGGGTAGCGGTCATATACTTTGAGGTCTCCTCTCCTAGGTTCTAGGTTATTTTCAACAAAGAGGCCCTTCTATGGTAATTTCTCTACTAGGAGGTACACCAAGTAGGAGGTCATGTAGAACTTGGACGTTTTCTTTACAGCCATAAGCTGGTTATGTATGTTGTCACTGATGATCTTCACCCAGTGGAACTTTATTTTACCACAGATGATCTCCTTGATGAAGTAGAACATCCATTCCTAAAAGAAGGAAATAATGGGGAAGCCCATTACACTGCTTAGTAGAGTGACCAAGTCATTGTACTCCTCATGGATGTCACTTCTGAATAGCTCTTGTGGCACCTTGGTGGAACTGCCCCTCTTTTCCTCCAACCAATGCTAGTTGATTAGTTTATTGCATGCTAGAGGGTCTGTCTTCCACATATTTTTGGCATATTCCTTCTCTGTTTCCTTCGTAACATCGACTGTAGGAATATGGAACGTTTGACCTATAGATTTGGCAAATAAATCAGCTAGTACTCTTCCTTCATGGTCAATGATCTTTCTGTTATTGTGATAGCATTCCCTGCAGACGATAACTAACTCTAGGGACACAAGCGTGGGAGGGAAGCCGGCTACCTTAGCAAGACCACTCTTTTCTGATTTTTTCTTGCATTCTCAGTTGTAGGGTGAATCATTACCATTCATCGAAACTCATCTATATCCACATGCCTGAGGTTTGTATCTGATATAGAATCCTGGGTGGAGGTGATCTTGGAGGTGCACTCCACCCCAGGGAATTGGTACTTCATTTGATCTTTCTCCTCTTTCCCTCTCGGTGTTTTTGTAGGCTTCTTTCCCTTCTCTTTCTTGGTAGACTTCCCTGATGGACCCGTAGAAAATTCCATAAATTCTTCATAAAAAGATGTAGTAAGTGCATTCATATGAAACTCAGGGAAGCATTAGTTTAAATCCTACAAAACGAGGGTTAGATCCAACAATTTATCTTTACAAGATCATAAAACCCATCTATATTCATCGTTCGAAGATCGTTCGGATCATATATAGGAATATGGATCTAGGGATGTGGATTTCCATGGGCTGGAGGCTGTTAGGAGTGATTAGGAGCAGGACAACACGTCGGGGTCATAGTGACCTGCAGACAACCTCCTGCAGTCAAAGTCTTCAGAAGGCAGCTTGGCACATGTGGAGATCAATTATAAAGTCTTTAGAGTCACGTGGTTGGTCGTTACGCCTGTGCACACTTGAGGTGTGTGGAGGCAGGAGGCTTCATGGTCATTCAAGTTTTTCCATTAAGAAATGGCGAGTAGGGCATGGAAGCTCACATGGGGAGCTCCATAGTGTGGGACACACGGGCGGTCAAGGTGGCATGAGTTATCTTACTCAATTTTGATCACTTGGAGGCATGCAAGTGGGAACCGACAGACGACCATTGTATGATGGTTGTTAGGAACAATGAAGGGGAGATGGTGGTCTGCATAGACGGAGCCGTAAGACACTTAAAGCTAGTCATTTTTTCTAAGATGAGCTTGGTTGACATAGAAGGGCGCAAAATCCACACCACGGGTGAAAGGGATGATACCACCGTTAACAAATGAGAATCAAGCAACAACAGGCCACAGACGACAGCTCGCAAGGAAGGGTCCGCATGGCTACCATCTTTAGTTTTTTTCTTTGAAGTCCTGAAAGGACACGACCCGAGCGGAGTCCGCAACGCAGGTGGATGGAGTTTCTCGGACGTAAAGGAATGGCGAAGGAGGCGGGGCAGTTCGTAGACAGACCCTTGAAGGGATTAGCCTACATGGAGGGTTTTACCTTAGCATTTTCGTTTACCAACTTGAGACAATGTAGAGGTCCATGAATTTCACAATGGCATAGCCATTAGTGAGTGGCATTAAAGTGATGGCAAAGAGCAGACGGAGGTCCACAAGGGACGACCCACTAGAAATACTTGGCTTAGTGCTTGTTCATATAAATTGGGAATGGTCGTCAAAGTAGCGTGACCCGCCGTGCGAATTGAAGCGATGGCCTATCCATTAGGGAACGACATCCATGGGATGGCAAGCCACAGTGGTGACCCACAGGAGATGGCCCATAGACTAAGACTTCATTTTTTCATGCGAGGAAATGGTTTTAGTGGGACCTGCGATGCGGGATGCAGGTAAAGGAAGGTTGTTCGAGAATGAATGTGAGATGGGGGCCACCTGCATGTGGCAATCTACATTAGCAGACCCACAAAAGCTTAAAGACTTGGGTTTGGAACTTAGATTTTATTCAACATTTTGTTGTTTTGGGTTCCTACTTAGACAACAGTGACAATGTTGTGGGCCACAAAGAGGTTGTCGCCACGTGAAGAATGGCAAAAATAAGGCTAGGTTCTGCATTAATGTAAGAGCATCATTTTAATGTTTTAAACAAGTTTCCAAAGGATTTTGATGCAGGGCAGACTACCAAGATGGTCGCTAAATGTTGTAAGGGGGTTTAAACAGTTCACCTTAAAGATTTATTCATCATTTTAGAAGCCGCAATTGCATCAAATACTCATTCAAGGTCCCGAGGGTGATGGACATACCTGGAAGAGCAAAGAAATTTGATGATAATCTGAATCTTGGGTTGAGCAAGGGCAATGCAGGTGCAGGAGGTTTGATCGTTGTTTTCTCTAACAAATTTCAATTTTTTGAGTGTGAAAATGATAGGTCATAGTGCCTATTTATAGGAAAATCCTCATTTATGACTTGTAATAAATGAAGGTACGATGACTGATGGAGTTGTTGGGCACGAGAAACGATGAATCGGCGGTAGGAAGCATAGAGTGTGCAACATAGAAAGAACCCAAGGCTTCATCATTGATTGGTGGCTGAGAGATAATCGGTAGGGAAGAGTGTGGAACCCACCATGCAAGCAGATGCCCTAGGTCGACCATAGTTTAAACAGTGAACAGAGAATGGCGAGGTGCAAAAGGAATCCCATAGCTGCGGACCCACAGGACTTGGACGATGCCAAAGAAAAGGACTAAGGGAAGTCTGCATGGGAACCCTCGCAGGGGCCTTAGAAAATTTTAGGGAGGCAAATTTTGGTCAACTAGAGAATGGTGACTTTAGGGCTCCTGACCACTTGAAGCTAAAAAATAGGGGCACACAAAATGAGGAAAACAAAAAAAGTGACCTGGCGAAGGCGAAAGGAGAGAGGGGGTTCTATTCTAAATAGGGTGTGTGTGCTATAGGTGCAACAATGTCATGCTCCATTGTATTCATGTCCTCAAAGTTTCCTAGAACATCAATTCTATTGCTAGATACTCCTTTAGAAGAATCCTTATGATGGTGGCTCAAATAATTCCCCTTTGAGTGATATTTTCCTAGGATAAATCCATTTTCATCTAGCTCATAAGATTGGATTGGGGTTTTCCTTTCTGACTTGAAGCTAGAATTCATTGTCTTATGAGATTTCTTAGAAATTTTGGGCCCCAATTTTAAAAAAAAATCTCTATAAATATCCATAACCATGAAATACTCAACAATAAAAGGGTAATCCTTCATAATCAACTTCTTAGATCCAATTCATACTACCCACCTTGATTTTCATAGACTCGGGAAGAGGATTGTGTAGGTTGATTTCCATGCATAGTCAAGAAAAGTATTTTCTTTGTCCAAAGTATGGCAAGAAGGACCTTGAGGTTTCCCAATAATAGTTGCTATGGACTATAAAATTTCCTATCTCCAAAACTCCATCAAAAGCCTAAGAAGGCAACTCCAAAGGGGATCTTGGATGGGAGTTCTTCCACTAGATCAAACCCTACATGTTAGGGTTTGATAAACAATCCTACTTGATTATCAAAATAGGGTCCACCTTCAAAATTTGATTTATGATCTACTATTCAAGAAAAAAGCATGATGAAGTATCTATTTGTAGTTAAAATAATTTCCATATCTCCTTTTGGGTTTCACTTCCTTCTAGCCTAGTCTTCTAGAAAAGGGAAGGAGATATAAAGGTCCATAAATTTGTATATTAGATCATGCTCAGCCAAATAGAAGACATTATACATGTAATAGTTTCCATATTAATCACTAATATAGGTCAATCTTTTCTTTTTTCCAAGTAACCATTGGGTCTTATATAAGGCCCCACATATTGCTCTAATCTAGATTCTTTCATTACATGCAACAAAAATGAGCCATATTGACATGAATAGATGAAGAAGATGAATCCGTGTTAGGATTACTTTTGAATGACATAATTTGGGGGTTCCTTGGCCCCCAAAATCTACCATATCAACTACCAACACCAAAACCAAAAAAAGGAGAAAGTAAATAAAAATAAATGTTGAAGGGAAAACTCCAACCCAAAACCCTTGACTAGAAAGTAGAAGAAATAAGAGTAGCAAAAAAAACTAACCACACCTAATTTCTACCAAAAGGTCTCCTCAATCCATAATAGCAATGGCTCAAGCTACTGACCCCCACACACCTCTCACACCTACAAAAAATCCCCCTCAACTCAATCACAAACCATCCTCTAAATATTCTATTAAATAATACATACTGGTTTAATTGGTTGTGTTAATTAATCAACCCCTATCCAACTCATACCACTAAAAGAAAAAGAAAAAATTCCTCTAATCTCCACCATTCATTTCAAATCCAAGGAAAATTTTGGGTCCCCCAGCTTCACACATTCCTCCTCAAGCCACTCCTTTCTCATAGATGTGTGAGAATGCAACATAGAGAAATATTGACCTTATATTTCATCTCCACCCTCCACTTACCTCCTCCACTCCTCCAACTTTCTTGTGTATCCCTTTATCCTACACTTTAAGGAAATTTCATCCCTTCATCAAGAATATCTTATCTCCTCTTGCCACTTATCAAGATTCACATCCATGCAAAGGGATGCTAGCCCTTAATTTCATCCTTCAATATGAGCCCTCCATGTCAAAAATGAAAATTCTATTTAAGAAGGCTTACCGAAAGGATGTCATAGTACATCATTCATAGTACTTATATTCTACTGAATTGGGTAATATCAAGTAAAGAGTATCCACATTGAATTAGTACACAATCATTCAACATTGGAGCACATCAACAAGGTCAAATGGAGTTAAAATATTCTTGTTTTCTTACATTTGAATTGTTCTTTAGCTTCCATTTTTCTCTAACTGAAGGTTTATATATTGTTTGAGTTTGAGTTTTATCACTTTTTGTGTATTTAAATCCTCTTACTTTGACTCAAATTTAACATCATCAACATGAAAGCCACTTATATTTTAAATAAAAACATAAAAATAAATTTTAAAAATATAATTAAATTTCCAATTGTAATTCCAAATGTCCCCCTTAACACTTTAAATGCATTCTAACATTTCACTAAGACATTAAATTAATTTTACTAATAGAAAATAAAATGCACCTAAGAAAATAACTAAAAAATATGCAAGAATGCAATAAAGTTACTAGGATTACATGATAGGGATCCAAAATCACACTGGAGTCAAATAAGGATTATTGGTTTCACATATCCATCACATCATTTTATCTAAGATGAGTACTATAGGAAAACATAAATAAATAAAATATGCATATTATCTTTGATTAATCAACAACATGATTTTACCTATTCCTACACACTCAAGTCAAGCATTACACTCATCTACCCAATATGTAGTAATAGTCAAAGAAAATAGTAAAATGAACCAATATTATATAATCCACAATTTAATATTATAATTTCAATAATGATATCATCATAGAGTATGAAAATACAAGATTTACTATTATTTAATTAATCAGTTCTTAAAAACATCCTTCAACATAAGCATAATATCAAGACAAGAAGGATAATATAGGTAGGAAGAATAATTTTTAAATCAATTCAAAATAAACATGGGTCTTAGAGAAATCATTGCTATTTTAGTTGAGTATGCCCAAGGATATAATGAATACATTATTGAGTATGTTATTTCTGTTAGAATTGTGAATAACACGAGACACATGATCAACCAATTAACAAAAACACCTTCCACACAAGAGAGCTACAAACAATGATTTGCTATATCCTCAACAAAAATAACTTACAAAATGAAAAGCTTTCTTAGAGTTACAATGGAGAGTGCTTATAAGAGTAAACCCTAAATAATAAAGGGATTAGATCATGACAAATGTCATCATCCTATGTGATGGGACAAAATGATCTAATAATAGCTCACTCTAGTAGCAGAAAAAATCACTAATTTTAGCTTAAGTGCATGAAGTGAAATTAGCTTATAATCAATTAAATATTAATTATTAGTTAATGCATGATTACTCTAACACCCCCCTTGAGTAAAAACTTATGGAGTAGCTAAAAACCCTAAAAATTGAATACATCAAGATAAAATAATGCATGATGGGTCCTAAAAAGCAAGGCTTGATGAGGTACCCATGTACAAACAATCTAATCTCTTATAATTGGAGAAAAGGAGAAAACCTCATGGGAAAAACTCCTCTCCAAAAGGGAGAAAGGTGAATGAAGGAATAAGAAGCCTCCAAAACAATGTCCCAAAAAATAATAGGAACATGAAGAACATCGTTGAAGCATGAAGAATCCATAGACAACTGTCAAATGATGAATACTATAGTGTTGTAATGAAGAACCTCCTCTAAAAAAAATGATAATTAGCATCAAGAAGACAAGAATCTGCATGAGTTCCCCCAATGAAACTACTCAAATCAGATGGAAAATAAAGTCAAATATCTAGAAGTTGAAGATACAAATGGCACATGAATCTACACGAGTGACCCCAACAACACTACTCAACCATGCAAGATAAAAGTAAAAAATATAGATACCAATAGTCTGATGAACATTGATCAAGATGCAAGATGTAAGTAAAAAATAAATGCACGTGAAATTTTGATACCATGTTAGAATTGTGAATAACACAAGACATAGGATCAAACAACTAACAAAAAATGCTTCCACGCAAGAGAGCTAAAAAAAATGATTTGCTATATCCTCAACAAGAAAAAATATAGAATGGAAAGCTTTATTAGAGTTACAATGAAGGAGAGTTCTTATAAGAGAAAACCCTAAATGATAAAGGGATTAGATCATGATAAGTGTCGTCATTCTATGTGATGATACATAATGATCTAATAATAGTTCACTCTAGTAATAGAAAAAAAACACTCCTAAGTTTAGCTTAAGTGCATGAAGTGAAATTATCTTAATAATCAATTAAATATTAATTAATTATTAGCTAATGAATGATTACTATAACACTCACCCTTAATTGAAATCTTAGGGAGTAGCTAAAAACCCTAAAAATTGAATGTATAAAAAGAAAAGAATGCATGATGGGTCCCAACAAATAAAGTCCTATGAGGTACCCATGTACAAACAATCTAATCTCTCAAAACTAGAGAAAAGGAGAAAAAATCATTGGAAAAAATCCTCTCCAAAAAGAGAGAAAGGTGAATGAAGGACTAAGAAACCTCCAAAAAAATGTCCCAAAAAAGAATAGGAACATTAAGAACATCACTTAAGCGTGAAGAAGTTGAAGACAATTGTCAAATGATTAGTTTTATAGTGTTGTAATGAAGAACCTCCTCTAAAACAGATGGTGATGAGGATCAACAAGACAATAATCTGCATGAGTGCCCTCAACGACACTACTTGAATTAGATGGAAAACAAAGGAAAGCATTTGGAATTCAAAGATACATATGGCACATGAATCTGCATGAGTGACCCCAATGACACTACTCAACCATGCAAGATGCAAGTCAAAATATAGGTACCAATAGTCTAAAGAACATTGATCAAGTGAAAATAGAAGGTTGCATCCAAAAATAGGAATCCAAGACTGTCCATATGGTAAATGCTCCATCTCACCAAAATGTATGGGTAACCAACCATTGCATCCACCTAGTACATAGGAACAAGAACTAGATACATAGATCACTCTAAAATGAAACCAATGAAGCATTAGCTCACCAATAGTAGAAATGCCATAATGTGAAAAAGGAAGATGCAATACAAGTCCACTGAAACTATGTATCACCAAGAAGCTCATGTAGGAGAACAAAGAACATCTAAACATGCACAAAAGAGTACTTGCAACTGAAAAAGGGTGTTCAAACAAGGCACACATGCATGAGGAAAGTAACTAATATTCAATGTTGTTGTGAAAGGGACACTTACTTGAAAAATGTGTGATGGAAAAATAAATGGCCTATACAACCCTCCCATGGCACTTTATAACATAGTGTGAGTACAAAAGGCATAATAGGATGTGTGAATCCCCAAAAAAATATGAACAATAGTGGCACTTTATCTCAATACATCTATAAAAGAGAAAATTCTTACAAAATATGATCAATATGCCCAAATAGGAAAAAAATGCTAGAAATACACATAGAATAGCTAAAAATAAGTCAACCCATGCAAACAAAAATTTTCCAAGAGTTAAAACGTCTAAGTAATTTTGCAAAATGTGAAGACTCAAAAAATTGAATAAAATGTACCTTGAGAAAAATATAGAAAAATGCATGGATAGTTGTGAAGAGCTCTGAAAGACCTTTCCAACACTAATGGAATCATGAAAATCAAAGAAACTGGTCAAAATTTGTGAGCTCAAGAGTGAAAACATCACATCTAACTCTGATAGGTGATAAAATGTACCAACAATAAAATCTAAAAAAAAAGCACCATTAGATAGTTCTCAGAGCAAACTTTCTAAAAATATCTCATTTTCATGATTTTGATAGCGAAAAGTTATTGCAATTTTCCCAATTCTACTTAAATTGCAAAAAAAGAAAAAAATTATCCCCCTAGGGGTTGGGCGTTGGTCGCCCATGCAACCTTGGACTAGCAAAGAGAGTGTTGGGCACTGGCATTCACTGTATGGGGTGGGTGGCTAGTGCAGAACCACTAGCAATTAGTGGGTTAACTACCTTGCCAATAGTTTGTAGGTGGCTTCAAAGGTCGTTGGTTGCACCACTGTGGTGGATGCTACGAGCGACACTATGGCGACCCACTAGCAGTTACACAACACAGTGATTTTTAGTACTTATTGTAGACATGGAAAATGTACCAATTACACTTGATCCTTATTACTAACACTGCTTCATCCTGAATCATCTCCTTTGCTAGTTGTTTAATCGAATAATTTGTATTTGATTAAATTCATCACATTTCACCTCTTAATTAAATAAATCAAGTTTATCTAATTAAGTCATCACCTCTTGTTAATTAAATAAATCAATTTTATTTAATTAATCCTATAGTCTATATTTAATTAAATAATTCTCTTTATTTAATTAATCTCTAAAGTCACTCTATTAAATTAAACAAATTAACACTTATTTGATTTAATCTAACATCATCCTTCTTTAATTAAATAAATCAAATCTTTATTTAATTAAATTCTAAATCATATTCCTCTCATTTTGATTTAAATTAATCTTAAAATCTAAGTCAAAATGGTCAAATCAACTAATCTCCTAACTTAATTAATCAAATCTTGATTAATCCTAATCTTAATCCATCAAATCCTCTAGCTTTTGCAACTTGCTCATGAAAATCATTTTAATTGATTTATTAAATCTCTTTTTTCTTTCAAAAAGACATCAAAGGATGGAATATTCCTCAAATTTGAAATCTCCCCCCAAAAGTACTTGTCCATCCAACAAGGCATTAAAGGCCTCTTACATGTCCTTTAATTGAGCCAAGTGATATTAACTCCATCTTTCATCTCATCTTTCAAGCCATCTTTTGAATTTCAAATTTCCCCCTCCTTGTGCATTGCCCAAAATGTGCTCCATCTCTCTTCAATAGCATGTTGACAAGTGGCGCTTTATCATTGGTTTATCTTTAGTCCCACATTCATCCTATTCTTCAATCCTTTGTCCTTCTTTGTTATAAATAGAGGCCTCCTCTATTGCATTTGATCATCCACAATCCATGTAAGATCACCATGCTCATTTGGATCCACAATTTCATCCACAACTTAGAGCAAAAGTTACTATCTTCATAATTAGAGAAAATTCATTCATTTCCATAGCATTTTTCCATCATCGTAGCTGGCTATTGCAGATTTCATCAAGGAAGCACATTGTTCATCATCATCAAGTGGATAAATCTCCATCAAGCTTACAAGGGATTGGGAAAGGGCCATTTTCCACATCAAAATGGCACCAATTCCCCCCTGGGATTGAGAATTTGCATGCTTTGATAGTATTTAATAGCTTTTCTTTGTTTGTTCTTCATCTATTTCCTATTTTGAGCATTGTATATGAATTGCATGGGGAATCTTAGTTCTAACTTGCATATGTTCCTAACATTGTATGTGTTCTTTGTGTTTATACAGGTCTAGGATTCGGGTTCACATTTTGGTGCTAGAAGGAGGGCGAATATGAATTTTTTAACATGTTTTTAAAAAAATTCTATGGTTTTTTGTTAACTTTTTTGCCTACATGAAACTGCACCGCTATTATTCCAATGGCTCCATACAGTGACGCTACTAGTCCAGAGGTGCCATACAGCAACGTTGCAAACTCCAAACTTCTTCATTGTAGTCTTCCCGCCCAAAAATTCAAATTTCTAAACTCCAACGCAGGGCTATTTCTCTGTCATTGGAATCCCAAATTTCAAACAACTTCACTTGCCAAAATAGCACCGCAATTGTGCTCTTTGGTCCTACTGCAAAGCATCGCTATTAGTCCTAGCAATTCCATATAGTGTCGTTGACCTCTTCAAACTGCATCGCATATGCAAACTATGTCGCTGGAGTTGGGTAAAAGGCATTAATCAATTTGATTTAACATGTGCTTTTTTATTCTGGTTGCTTTTGACTACTAACTGGTTTTTTTACCTCATTTTTTGTAGTTTAACCAGTTTTTGTAGGTTGGCTTGATCAAAGGTGAAGTAAGGAAACGAGGACAAATACTTCTATGACATCATCATCTCATTGAATCAAGTTTTTTTAAACACTTTGGGGGAGAAATCATAATCTCTTCTAAGGATTTGCTACCTTTCATGCTTGTAAGACTCAATAGATTTCAATTTGGGTTTAAAAAGAACAAGACAAAAGGATTAAAAAGAACCTTAGGCAAACTTAATAGATTTTGTTTAAGGTTAACAATTTAACAAGCAACTTTCACATTTCCTTTTGGTGCTTTAAAAAGGATCCAACTTTTGCTTTGAAGGTTTAAAATGAACATGTGCATCTATGTTTTTTAATCACTTATCCAAAATAATATCATATAAAAGATGTATGCGCTTCTCTCACACCTCATGGCAATCTTGAGAATCAAAAGTCTTTTTGTGATATTAAGTTGTATAAGTGATTACCTCCACACTTCAATTTGGATTCTAAAATTGAACAACGCTTGTGAGTGTGAGTGGACCATATCGTGTGTGTTCTCTCTTTGTTTCTCAATGAATATTGATTGAACTACGGATGTGTTTGCTCACTTTTATTTTATCTTAGAGGGTTTTCCTTGTGGGAAAAAGTAATCACTCTAGGGAACGACCCAACCAGGAACACGCCAAAGCCAAGCGACTTCCACCCGATATATAAGTGTGCATACTTGAGAAAAGTTCAAGTATCACAAGGATTGTTCTGACAAGAAGGGAAGCAATGGTCTCTTGTCATATGGATGAACCCCCACGAACATAATGCCTATACTAGAACCTTTTGTTTAGAAGACCAAATCCTTATCTATTTGTTGGTGCAAGAATGGTTGTTCTAAAGCCGTCCCACATTTTTACAGCTGTTAGTAGAGATGAGAAGTAAGCCATGGGAGTTTCATGGGTATTGATGCTTGGTTGACCTGAGAAGTGTGTATCGTGGAGGGGAGCCAATGTGTTCAAGCATCTAATCATTTGCTAAAAGTAGGCGTAGCTGGATTTATCCAAGTGGGGATTCAAAAAATATTGTCTCAATATCCATAGGGTTGTGCATCATTTTGGAATAAAAACCACTTTGCTTGGATCTAAAACATTGGAAAACAAACATTCAACCATGATCATCAAATTTCAAACCCTTTAGAGGAAGCAAATACTTTTGAAAAAATTCAAGTGCTATTGCTTTCCCTAGGGATTCTATCCTTAGAGGCTTTTAAGTATTTGGATTTACATCACAATTTGCTCTCACTAAAGTCAACAATAGGAAAAATTTTCCTTAAATTCCCTGATTTCCACATAATGGACCTTGTGGGATGAAAATAAATTCAGACATTAGACATTTAGTTTGAAAAGCTAAGCAAGTCATTAACCAAGATAAAATCAATTGAACCCCACACATGTGGTTATTTTACGGTCTTTTGAGCAAACATTGATCTTTTGGTTTGAAGTACTCTTAGGGAAAAGCATGTTCTTCAAAACCTTGGTCTTGTAAACAAGTCCCTCTTAGGTTCATTTATGATCAAAACAACCAATCACTTCATCCATATCAAACATCAATCAAATCCCATCTCACAAGCAACTTTTAGAACCTTGGAAAAATCATTCATACTAAGACTTTTGGTAAAATCCTTCAAATCAAATCAAAATCATCTTGTTAGACTAGGTGTGTGTAGATGAATCCGTCTTCATACACAATTAAATTATCACCTTGTGGAAAAATTTATTCCAAAACAACATCCAACCTCTTGGGGTTTATGAGTTCATTATCAAATCCAAATCAAATCCAAATCAAACCAAATCCAAATCAAAAAATCCAAAAGTCCTAAAGTCTAGTATTCCTCCAAGGTTCCTAAAAGTTCAACACCCATATCATTCACCCCTTTCATCCTTCATCTCATCATTGGTCCTAAATCCTTTAGAGGTCAACAAGGTCAAAACACAAGAAAAACATGGAATATAAACTTGATTTATACATCATGAGTGGTCTAAATTAACCAAGCCATCAAAGCCTTACAATGCCAATTGAAAATCAAAACTCACATTTGTACAATCCATACATGGGATCATTATCTCCTACAAACCTCAATGGTACAACAAATGTGAGTATGCCCAATCTAAATTTTGGAACACCTTTCCCTATGGTAGATTTAAATCAAAGTCCAAACCTACAAATCTATCAACCAAAAAATCAATGCATGAATCTTCAACAAAACAACATTATCCCACCAAATCCATACATGCCAAATGTGAATAGACTAAGTACAAGTTTACCAAATGTGAACATTTCAAAACCACACTTGGAAAAATTTGGGATAGATATGTTTGTGAATCATACAAATTTTTTTCAAAGTCCAAAAAAAATGAAAACGACTCCATGTATTGATCCAAGTCAAGGTAACACCATGCAAAATCAAAGTTACCTAAATCAAGGAAATGTGATTCCCAACCATAAAAATGTTCAATTTCAACCTATCATGCCAAATCTAAACATCATCCCAAATCAGAACATTGTCCAAAATCAATTTTTCCATGATCCCATACAAACACCACAAGTATACATTCCAAATCTGCTTGAATAAAAACCAAATCAACTATATCAAGGGTGTCAAAATCAAAATCAAGATCAAATTTCGCGAGATCAAATTGCTACACTTACCAAAATAGTTGATTCATTGTACCAAGAGACATCTCCACCCCAAAATCAATACACTCTTTCATTGGTTAAACCATGTCATCAAAGCATTGAGTTGTATCCACAACCACATCAAGAACAATATCTCTAATGTCAAGAGGTTGGATATCAAGATCAAAAACATCTATAACAAACCCAATCGCCACATCTTAAAGATAAATCACCACATCTCCAAAGTCAAACACCACAAGGTCAATCTAAAGTACAAATATCACAAGGTAACAAATGAAAATACACACCACTTGGGGAACCAATCGAATCAGTCATGCAACAGTTGGTACAAGAAAATCTCATCAAAATCCCCTTTTATGAAAATTATCAAGAGCCTCAAGTTAAACTACCAGGGTATAATGAGAAGCACCTTTGTGATTTTCACAAGATAAAGGGACACACAACATCAAATTGTATTCGACTCAAAAATATCATCCAAGACCTTATTGATCAAAAAATAATAACTATTAGGGACAATGATCTAGATTCAACCACTAGTGATAGTAGTGACAATCCATCTACCACAATTGTTGAAAACAATGATCAAAATCCATCCATCAATGAGCACCTTGAAGATGTTTCCACCTCATCCAATGAGATCAACTCAACATACATCAAGAGTCACTTTTTGATCATGATAAAAACCCCTCAATAATATCTAACAATGATCTATTCCAAGGAGTGTTAACATTATTTGATCCTATAATCAGCGATCCTTCCACTAATGATCATTTTGACAACACCTCTACATCATCCAATGAGTTAGAGGACATATCTCAAGAATTAATTCCAAAATATGATCAACATCTTTCACCAAAGTCTAGCAATGGTCCTTTCCAAGAGATATTGACATCCTTTGACCTCATGGTTGTAGATATTGAAGAAATCCTCAACTCAAAACTTGATCCAAATTCACTCAAAGATCAAGAGGATATTGAGCCACTTCCTATGCCTAATGAAGACATTCAAGAACCCCTTGTAAGAAATCTATCCTTTGAAACTGACCCATGTCAAGAACTTGATCCAAAGCATGTCAAAAGCAATTCCGAAATCATTCAAGATCAAGAATGCATATCTCCAAGACACTACAATGATCTAATGGACACTCTCCTAGCTATACAAGATATTGCAAATAATGATCATATCCATATAGCACATATTCCTACATCTACCCATGAGATGCTTACTCCTAATGGACATGTAGATGATATTCATTCAAAACAAGAGTCTTATATTCTTGATATCATTACCAAGGAACAAGAGTCTCCTACTCTTAACATTTATACACATGATCAAGATATAGAAAAATCTAAAGACATATCAGAAATAGGTCATGAAGAGAGCTTCTACAGAAGTTGTGAATTAGAAACATCCTATGAAGTCATATCAAAAATGAATCGTGAGGGATACTTTTTATCATCAACACCTCTTGAAGAAGCATTAAAATATTATATTCCACAATATCAAGCCAACGATATCAATCAGGAAGTTATCCCACACATGGAGGATCCTATCACTTATGAACTTGGATCACTTACCTTTTTAAGGGAAAACTATCTTATCAATGAAGAAGCTATCACCTTTGAAGATCCATGACAAAGCAGAGAAGGATTAGCACCTTGTGTCCAAGGTAAATCATATCCTATTGCAAATAAAATGTTTCAAGAGATGAATTATCAAGGTAGAGGATTAGGCCTACATGAACAGGGTATCCTAGAACCAGTGTAGATTATCGCCAATCCCAAGCATCAAGGCCTTGGTTATTCAACAATTAAGTGAGCTAAAAACATCAGTGATACCTCTATATTATTGGGGGAAACTTTATCTAGTGCAAGCATCAACATAGGGAGCACGAAGAATCCTTATGATGAAATTGATGCCAATACTACAACCAGCCACATCATGAATCTTCATCCACCCATCACCTTATCCAAAAATTGGGACCAACATCAAAAGAAAGAGTTAAATCAAAGCACAAAGAATGTTACAAATCAAATACACATGGATACCAAAAAATACAAAGAAATATTATCCCTATCAAACTCCATTAGTCAAAGAAACTATGGGGAAAAATAAAAAATGGAAAAGTATCCATCAAAGATGTCCACAAAGGAAAAAGCAGGCTTCTTAAGCAACGTACAAAGTATATCAAGCAATTGGTCCTAATTCCATGCACACTTTTGTATCCACCCATTATTGCTCATCTTCCCAAGTTTGGAGAGTCAAAGGTTCTAAACTATCAACCAATCCATATTTTATTCCTAAACACACTCCATCCACACCTCTACGCATGATATCTAGTTCTCACATTGACCAAGTATTGGTAGCCACCCTTCATCATAAGGATTCAAAAGGCACTCTATCGCAATATGCGCACAAAGACAAAGTTAACTCTAGTATAGCAAAGCAGATCAGGAATCTCAAAAGTTGCATTCAAGTGCATGTATCTTGGCAAAGAATTTTCTTCAAGCAGGATATCAATGGCACATCATGACAGAAGAATTTACATCAGCATCACTAGGTGGTTCAGCATGAGCTTAAAATCTTTCAGAAAAATCAAAAAATATAAAAATCCAAAAAAATCAGAAAAAGGATTGAAAATAGTAAAGAACAAAAATCTTCCTCTAGTGAAAACCACTATGGTGGCACTTTGGACAGGTAACATGATGAAAACCTAGCAAATAGGCATCATGTGTAGAATCGAGCATCTAGTGCACTAGTTCAAGTGGAAGCATCTCATCCCATCCATAATAAACTCTAGCATTCCATCCATCTCATCCATAATAAATCCATTCATCCATAAACCATTTATCCAATCCATTTTCATCCATCTGCATTCATCTTCCACATTATCTTGATCTTGACAAAAGTTTGTTGTACACTTTACACTTGCTTATGGTAGACATCTTGACATGAGTCATTTTCATTGATCCTATCCTACCCAACATTATCTAAGCCATAAAGCATTATCCAAATAACCATCCCCTATCCGAGCCTGTTATCTTTTAACAAGATAATCCTTGGCATCCTTTGCATGCTTACCACATCCATCCATCCATGGAATTCCATACATTGCTAGACACTGGGGGAAAATATGTACATCTTGCTTCGAAAACAAATCTTGATCTATATCCTCCAACTTATGTGGTGATCTGAACAGTGGAAAACATGAAATCAAATTGGTCAAAACATTTATGAGCAAGAATCCAAATCACTAGCCCATGGAATATTTTGATAGGAAGATGTTCCTTATCAAGCTTTATCTTTCATCGAACATCAATCCAAACAATCAATATCAGTTGCATCTAATTTGCACTTCAACATCACACCATTACTCAAAAAAAAAATTGTTCCAAACCAAGTTTCAAAATCCTGATCAATCACATCCAATCAATCCATCATCATCTCAGGATATCCTTCCCAATCCTTGTATTGCTTAACACTATCCTTGCATTGTTGTGTATCCTCAACAATGTTATCATCATCGATCTTGATCAATCAAATCCAGTCAATCCCTCATCATCTTGGGATATCCATCCTAATCCTCGTGTTGCTTAACACTATCCTTGCATTGTTGTGTATCCTCAACAATGTTCTCATCATCAAGCCATCGATCCAATCAATCAACCTTAGCTTGGTTTTCAACAAAATTCCAAACAAATCACTGATATCATATCCATATCCAAATCGTCAAAATCATGTGAAAATCCAAAAACATTCAAAACATATCAAAAATCCAAAAACAGCTCAAAAAGTCAAAAAAAACATCAAAAACATGAAGTTGAACTACAAGTCTCTGAGCTCTGAATGTAGGCAAGGTTGATCTTTGATCATCCCCTGAGACTATGTCAGTCGAACTATGTGGTCTCTGCGTGTATAACATAGGCAAGGTTAATCTGGTTGACCAGTCCCCGAGGCCCCTAGGATAGGTCTTTAGGTTAGTCTCTTGGTCAAAATCTCATAAAACACCTAAACATTTGAAAAATTGGAAAATCAAAACATTCACAAAATCTCAAAAAATACCAAAAATAGCCTCAAAACATTTCAAAAAACTTCAAAAGCATTCAAAAAACCCAAAAAATCCATTCTTCCTATCTCGCTTTCACCCGCAATAAATGTTCACTCATAATAAATCATTGTCATCCTCAACCTTTGGTGAAACAGTTGGAAACAAGTCTAGCAGTTCAAAAGTGAAAACTCAAAACATCAAGGTCTCAAGTCGAGTTCAGTAAGTAGACAAGTTGGTCAACTCTTTGTGTCAATAGCCTATCATCCAATCAATCCCAAATCATCTAATAACATCATGTCCTAGGATGCATCCTTCCTACAATGGGCATCAACATCATGTATCACTGTAGTTTAGTCTTGGCGAGCGATATGAAGAAAATTAGCTTGTTTGTTTACTTTATCTTTTCTTTTTTATTTATCTTATTGCGCTCATTCCAATGACCTCTCAATGATGTCTAATCAAAATGATCTAGAGAGAAAGGAATGGGGCATTGATCATTATCTTTTGTCTATTGTGCTTGTTGGACATTCTTGTAATATAACTTAGCGAATACTTGCTTTGTTAGGTATGTATGGAGGGTGTTTTGGGCAGCTTGTTGACTATTGCATTGATAGGTTATACCTTTCCATGTTTTGGTCTGTGATGTTTGAAACTTTTAAAGTGCATCCTTGCAAGGTTTCTGTTTGTTAGGTGTGAAAAAGAATACTTCTATTTGTTTATCGAGTCAAAGTCCATTTCACTAGGTACAACATCATCCTGGTTCTTTATACCTTGATGCATCATGCCTACGTGTGTTATCAAACATAAGGTAAGTAGCCCTTTTAAAATCCCAATTCCTGATAAGCATCATCAACATCATCATTCATCATCATCTCTAATAAAGTCTGTAGATCATGGACTTCTTGGATCCTCTTGTCATCATCTCATTTCTTCTTATTCTTCTTTACTAAGAGTTTTGTCCAAGTATCAAGTGTGTGTAATATGTCAAAATATACATGAGGCTACCCATGGCTGATGACTGTCTACATCATCAAATCTTTCTACATCAAACATTTGAGCTAAACTAATCTTGAACCTCTTTGTTGCAAGATCGACCCTCAAATTGAAATTTTCGCTCAATCTCTCGAGGGGGCAGTGTACTAGCATAATTCTTTCACTAGGGCAACAGTGGGGCATCCGAAAAAATTATAGAATTTTTGAATTTTGATCTTGGCAAGTTTATTCTTTGAACCAACGTAGCAAGTACTTTGCTTCAAAGAGGGGAAAAATGTAGACATGGAAAATGTACCAATTACTCTTGATCTTGATTACTAACATTGCTTCATCCTAAATCATCTCCTTTGCTAGTCATTTAATCAAATAATTTGTATTTGATTAAATTCATCACATTTCACCTCTTAATTAAATAAATCAAGTTTATCTAATTAAGTCATCACCTCTTGTTAATTAAATAAATCAAATTTATTTAATTAATCCTATAGTCTCTATTTAATTAAATAATTCACTTTATTTAATTAATCTCTAAAGTCACTCTATTAAATTAAATCAATTAACACTTATTTGATTTAATCTAACATCATCCCTCTTTAATTAAATAAATCAATTTTTTTATTTAATTAAATTCTAAATCATATTCCTCTCATTTTGATTTAAATTAATCCTAAAATCTAAGTCAAAATGGTCAAATCAACTAATCTCCTATCTTAATTAATCAAATCATGATTAATCCTAATCTTAATCCATCATATCCTCTAGCTTTTGCAACTTGCTCATGAAAATCATTTTAATTGATTTATTAAATCTCCTTTTTCATTCAAAAAGGCATCAAAGGATGGAATATTCTTCAAATTTGAAATCTCCCCACAAGAGTACTTGTCCATCCAACAAGGCATTAAAGGCCTCTTACATGTCCTTTTATTGAGCCAAGTGATATTAACTCCATCTTTCATCTCATCCTTCAAGCCATCTTTTGAATTTCAAATTTCCCCCTCCTTGCACATTGCCCAAAATGTGCTCCATCTCTCTTCAATAGCATGTTGACAAGTGGCACTTTATCATTGGTTTATCTTTAGTCCCACATTCATCCTATTCTTCAATCCTCCATCCTTCTTTGGTATAAATAGAGACCTCCTCTATTGCATTTGATCATCCACAATCCATGTAAGATCACCATGCTCATTTGGATCCACAATTTCATCCATAACTTAGAGCAAAAGTTACTATCTTCATATTTAGAGCAAATTCATTCATTTCCATAGCATTTTTCCATCATCATAGCTAGGTTATTGCAGATTTCATCAAGGAAGCACATTGTTCATCATCATCAAGTGGATAAATCTTCATCAAGCTTACAAGGGATTGGGAAAGGGCCATTTTCTACATCAAAATGGCACCAATTCCCCCCTGGGCTTGAGAGTTTGCATGCTTTGATAGGATTTAATAGCTTTTCTTTGTTTGTTCTTCATTTATTTCCTATTTTGAGCATTATAGATGAATTGCATGGGGAATCTTAGTTCTAACTTGCATATGTTCCTAACATTATATGTGTTCTTTGTGTTTATGCAGGTCTAGGATTGGGGTTCACACTTATATGTCACCCTTTCTCTTTTTTGTAGTAGGTTGTGAACCAAAGGTGATTTGAGTTAAAGTCTTAGGGTGGGGAGAACCCAAAGGGTAGTCCCAAATCTAATGTTTGAAAGTGAATAATTCCAAGTGTTCAATCAATTTAGGTAATTAATGCATTGAGTTTATCTCATTTGTACAATTTAGATATCCATATTATCCTATAAATATTTAGAACATTACACTTCAACACAAACCCACCATTGAGGGTGAGTCAAACAGATTTGTTCAAGTTGAACATAAGCCAAAATGCTTAAGGAAGATTCTATTTGGCTCAAGAATTATAGCATGGAAAGGGTAACTCAAGGAGATCAACCCAAATAGGGACCCAAACAATCTCATAGAGCATACCTCATGAAAAAAATTATGGATAAACTTGATAACCACAATTAATCCTTCAACTATAGCAACAACAATTGTAGATTTATGAAAGGTTGGGACCATTTAAAAGGCACAATATTTCATGTAGGCATGACACCTTAAAGAGTGTCATAGTAAATGTAGAAAAAATATAAAGGGCCATGCTTCATAAATAAATATGGCATGGACACCAACAAAGCCAAAAAACACTAGTAGAGCTTCCTTATATTTGTATTATATGATACCTTACCTTGGTCAAGAATGACATTTGGGATTTAGTGGATCCTCAATCACTTTTAGGTCAAACAAATACAAAGTAAATGGCTTACTTTAATAATACAAAGCAAGGATTTTCACAAAGAGATATGCTAGAAATCAAGGGATAAACTATGAGGATTATTTTGCACAAATAATAAAATGGACCACCATTTGTGTTTTTTTTTAACTTTTGTAGCACAAAACATATGGAAAGTTCATTATATCGGTGTGAAAACTAATTTTTTGAATGTTGATGTCAAATAAATGGTTTACATGGTTCAACCAAAAGGTTATGTATTTGAAGCTTGAGAAGAAAAAATGTATAAGTTGGTAAAATTTTTATATGGTTTGAAATAAGCCCCACTATATTGGTATGAAAAACTCATTGAGCACCTCTTAAGCATGAGCGTCAAGAATTTTAAATGTGGAGATGCAACCCTTTTTGTTAAGATAGTCATTTACCTAGGCATATATGTGGGTGAACTACTCACAATAGGAACTAATGGGAGGTACACTACAAAAGTCAAAGAAAAATTGGTAATTTTTTTTAATATAATAATAGATTTGGATCATCTTCTTAAGTAATTTGCATATTGAAGTGATTGAAAAATCTAAGTATATTTCATCACCCAATAGAATTATATTGGTGAAGTTTTGAGAAATTTGGAATGGTGGACTATAAACCACTTAGCAAAACCATGGAACAAAATATAAATTTGACATTAGATTATATTATAGATTTTGAAGATGTAACTAAGTATAGACAACTCGTTGGTATTCTAAATTATGTAACCACAATTAGGTTAGAAATTTCTTTTGTTGTTGGAATTCTCTCTAGATTCATGCGACAATAGAGAGAAAATCATTGGGTAACAACAAAGAGGGTTCTTCGATTTCTAAAAGGCACTCTAAATTTTGGGCTAAAATACTACAAGGCAACATATTTCAAACTACTTGGATAATCATATTCAAACTATTTAGGTGAGAATCTACTTCAATATTCTTGGTGAATTTAGATTTAGTAGTCATCACTTATAATTCAAAAATATATCAATGTCAGCTCTTTCTTTAGCACAAGCACCATATATGGTATCTTCAAATGCAATAAAGAAATAATGTGGCTAAGAAAGAATCTTAAAGATTTTTAGTAAAATTAAGTTTCTACCCTACTCATGGTTGAAAACGCTTGTATAATCATAATAGCCACAAATATAATATTTCATGACCAAATCGATCACATCAACACCAAATTCTATTTGATTTGACATTATGTAAAAGATGCCACTGTCAAATTGATACATTATCCAACTATAAAGCAACTAGTAGATATCCTAACAAAAATAATTAAAAAATAGAAATTTTAAAATTCAAAGACATGCTTGATTACATTATAATTCCTATAAATTGAAGGTGTACTATTATTTATATAATCTTAAAATATAATAAATTACAAATATATTTCTTTTATAGAATATAAATAGACATCATATAAATAAACTAAATAATTATATTCTATTATTAAATATTACCCTTCTCAAATATAATTTAAAATTTTAAAAAAAATTACATTCTAATTTTATTTCTATTTTGAAAGTCCATCTCCTAGTCTAACACCTAAAAGCTCTTATTGCTTCTTATTCACAAGTATTGCCATAACAATACCACATGAACTTTCATAATTATAACCTTATATAATGTCATTATCGAAAGTACATGAATATATCAATATAATCAATTAACATTGAAGTATTGCCTACGTGGGTGCCACATGAATCTTTCCTTTGTCCATAACATTATTATACACAAAAAGTTCAAAAGTAGTAAGTAATATGGTCTCTTTATTTACACATTTCTAAGATTCACTTACATGGTGTAGTTTTAGAAATTATATCTTCTAACATAAAAATCTCACTCATTTTGAATAGATGTTCCACCTAAATCAGACATAATTTCAATGGAAGTTTTTGATGATTTAAGAATTTTTTTTAAAATTTCCTATTAAATTTTAAAGTTTTTTTTAAAGATGCTTTTAATATAAGATTAAATAAGATTTATATTTTAATGAGATATTAATTTCCCCTTGTTGAATCTATCATGCTTATCACTATAATAGCTACACTTTATTTGGTAAAGTTAACTTTATAAAAATAATTCGTTTTTCATAGTCTTTAAACCTTTCTATGTAATTGTAAAGAGTTAAAAGTATACACCTTGCATTTTTATTCATTTGGTTTATGCTTTACTTTATGAATATTATATATTAGTTTTAGTATATCTAATTTAGTTTATATTAAATTTATTATTAGGAATTTTTTTATAGATTGTTTTAGTTAGGATTAATTTAAATTTATAAGATTTTTATTATTCTAATTTATGTTATATTTGTAGTCTTGTTTCTTGATGGATTTGTCAACATGCAATATTTTTAACCATCACATCACATCTTTAATGATATTTTGATTATTAACTTTTTTAATTTTATGTTAAATAAGATTTTTTATATTAATTTTTTTTTTTAATGAATAGGTGTCACCTTCTATTAATTAAAAAATGATATTACATATATTCACAAAAAAAAAAAGTTAGGTGGTAAGAAGGCACACCCTGAAGAGTCACATGGGCATAGCCCAAAAGACGGAGAATTATAAAAACATAGAAAAACCACTAAGCAACGAGAGCAGTGTCAACAGTGGGAAGAGGGTCGGCTTGTCCCATATATCAACAAGGTCCGAAGTGATGTCAGGAGGAGCCCATCTATCGTCATCCTTTTCTTTATCTTCTTGGCGGATGGGAGAAATCACCAGAACCAAACATGGGAGCCACTTAGAGGAATTAGTAGAAAGCCAACCAAGAGCTCTGCTAGAAGACCAACCAGAAGCCCCTTGAAGGCCGCCCCAAGGAAACCTGAGGAGGAGGGGAAGGCAAGCATCTGTGATACTATGAGTCGTTGCAACATTGAGCCTAGGTGGGGGAGTAGGACACGCGACCTGAGAGTCCCGGGTGGAGCCACTCCTACCCCCATGGTAGACTCAAGAAGGCGATCGGCTCCAAGAGGAAGCTGGAGAAGGCGACATGCAAGCAAAAATACAAGGGGTGTTCCTCCAGAGGTCTAGTAGCTCCTAGAGGTGAGCCACTTCTAGTGCAACTTTGTTAGCTTGCACTTGAATCTATAGTAACACATTAGAGCATTTAGTAGCTTTAGAAAAAAGTGAAACATGCTTATCATTTTGGCTATGACAAAAATAACATAATTTCTATCTTTCCAAATGTTGAAGAGGATTTCCACCTTGAAATCATGTCAAATCTAGGTATATTTGTGAGGAAAGTGGGGCCAATCTCCCAACAGAATCATATGCTAGAAGAACGGTTCAAGCCGGAAGGGCCAAAATAAATCATGAATCCAATTCCACAACTATTGAGCTCTGGAGAAGAACCAAAAGAGGTGCTTAAAATTTTCAAGTTACCCACAAAAATGGCAACGAGGGTCAGGAACCCCTAGGTGGGTGAATCGAGATCCCACTAGTAAGCCTTGGAAAAGAATATACTAGGCAAAGTGAGAAAGCTTGGGCTCTACAATAGCATCCAACACATTAGTGAATATGTGGTGCCAAACAGAAACTAGCATTTGTAGATGTCACCTCTAGTTCAAACTATTAACCATTGGAAGATGAGGTGAAATCCATTGGTAGCCAAGATGAGCTTGTAGCTCTTGAAAGGGGTATTTGGACCCCACTTCCAATCTTTCCACCAAGGTTTGGCGAAATGAATGTCAATTTTGTGAAGCATATCAATCGAAATGGCATTAATAACTCCTTCAAAGGTATCTCGGGCTTGAGAATTTAATCCAAACATGGCTTTGAATATTCCCCATGACGTGAGGCTCATCATGGGTCTAGAAAAAAAATCCTTTGGAGACTGAATGCCCTTCTTGTGAAATCTGAGAGCATTTGGCCAAGGCACCTTGGCAAGAGGGTTTCCCAAATTAGCAAACAAGGAGACCACAAAATATTATGTTGGTTAAAAGATAAGGCTTCCAAAAATCCATTTCCATTCCATTTGAGCTAGGGTTTAATGGCTTCCTAGGCACACCAAATGCTTAAGGAAAAAAAGGTGCCCTCTATCTGAACAAGATATTTCATTATGAGAAGGGTGTGAAGGCCAATCCATTTCCAAGTCTATGTGTGAACAAGATATCTTGAGGAAATGCAGTGCTTGAGGAGGATCTTCCAGGCTTCATTTATTTTGAGGTCTTGGATAATCCATTTGGTATATAGATTTTTCCCTTTCCTTTATGGCCAGCCCACCAAAATCTCTAGGGAGGCAGTAGAATTCTTAGGCAATGCGGTGGAATCCTTTGTGTCTCAGAGGAGGCCCAAAGGAAATCCTTGAGAAACTTCTCTAACTTCATGTAAGAGGAATTAGAAGAGGCCCAACATGAAGAATAATACACATGAGTAGCAGTCGGTATTTTAGAGCACACCTGGAACTTCCTATCCAGAGAAAGTGATTTGGTGATCCAAAAATCTAGCTTTTGCTCTATTTTATTGAGGACTACTTGCCTAGGAAAGTGGTTTGGTGATCCAAAAAGCTAGCTTTTGCTTGATTTTATTGAGGACTGCTTGCCATAAATTTGAAGGAAAAACTTGAAAGGAAAAGGGAATTCCAAGGAACCTAAAGATTTCCCCTTGAGATATCCACTTCCATCCATATTACTGTATCCAAGGAGGTCTGGGAAGAATAGATTTTCAATAGCATTAATTTTTGTTCCATTGAATAGTAAACCCAAAGGCCAAGATAAACATGTCAAAGAAATTTTATGGTTTCCTTGACATTATCTTTATCCTCTAGTAAAGTTAGAAAAGATTCATCAAAAAAATTCCCATTAACAAGATGAGTTGATGAATTAGGCAAGGTGATCCCCCAAACAAGACTTTGGGAGATAGAGTGGGCTAGGAGATAGCCAAAACCTTCAGCAACAAGGACATACAAAGAAGGAGCAAGTGGGAAACCTTGGAAAATGGAGAAAAGCAAGAAAAAATATTCATATTAGCAGTCATTGATAGTGATCTAGGTAGAGGCCTTGGAAAAAAACATGCTCACAGATTGGATAAAATTGGCACCAAAGTTCAGAGCAGAAAGCATAGCAAGAATGAAGAACCATTCAATGTGGTCCTAAGCTTTAGCAAAGTCTATTTTCAAAAAAATGGTTTTCTAGTGGGAGCACCGAGCTCACTCCATACCTTTCCAAACTACAATGATGTTATCCAAAATGAATTTGGATTTAATAAATCTAGTCTACTCTAGGAAAATGATTTGAGGGAGAAGATGACAAATCTTCAAGGCAAGATCTTTGGCTATGATTTTGTAGGAGACATTGAGGAGCTCAATAGGCCACCAATTGTAGTTGTATTCAAGATCACCAACCTTAGGTATGAATTTTATATTTCCTTTATTGATTAGATGGCCTAGGGATTTGGAATGAAAACCCTCCAAGTAAACTTTATGAAGATCTTCTCCCACACAGTCCCAAAGGGATTTATAGAACTCACAAGGGAACCATCGATTCGTAGTGCTTTGAAATCTTCTATAGTGCTCACAGCTTCTTTGAAATCCTTAATGGTGATAAATTTCTCATAGTAATCCCTCTGAACAAAAGAGATTTTGTTAGGCATAACTCTGAGACATTCTTGGAGGGCACAAGCATGCTCTAGAGAGTGATCTTGGGCAGTGAAAACTATTTTCATAATTGTTGGTATGTGGTGACTAATCATGCTATAATGTACACACTTCATGTATCCTCACCGGGGTCCAGGGCCGAGTCAGGCCTCGAGCGGGGGTTCGAGGGCAGCAGCCCCCAAGAAAAAATTATTTCCCATTTTTTTCATCTCATCACCGAAAAGGAAAAAAACCAACTTTGTAAAACCCTAATTCTAGAAGCTTCTAAAAAGCTTGTTATAAGTGATTTGGATGGGGGTTGCAGTAGGGAATTATTAGAAATATTGTAATATGTTTTACACTGGATAATAAAATCATTGAATGGCTACGGTTTTGTGGATGTAGCCCTGATTAGGTGAACCACGTTAAATTCTTTGTGTTGTCTTATTTCTGCTATAGTTTTTCTGTGTTTTATTTCTTTGTTTTATTGATCAAATTTGCATTTAATTGTTAGATATATGCCTTCTAACCCTAACAAGTGGTATCATAGTGGGTTGTGTTCAATTATCATCTATAGGAAGGTCTCACGGTTGAGTGGGAGTCTCACGGCTAAGTGGGACCAATGGCGAGCGAGGGTAAATTAAAGGTAGATAAATTCA